>NDXB01005231.1:27063-63657 GCA_002631895.1 Agapornis roseicollis
TTTTTTGGGGGGGGGGTAGGGGGGGTGGTGGTGGGGTGGTGTATGGATATCTGGGAAGTATTGCATAGTACTGGACTGTCCGGAAATTATATTCTACAGGTTATAATTTCCATAGGCATTTACCTGTTTTAGAGCAGGTTCTTTTACTATAAACAAACAAAGCCCTCCTTACCTCCCAAAAAAAGAAGGAACCAATGTCTTTGTGAAAGGTTGAAATATTCAGTGTATTTTTATATTAGACAAAAAGATAAAAGATAAAATAGTGCTTGAGACTAGGATAAAAGACAAAATAGTGCTTGGGACTATGTACCATCATCTGTCCATGTACAGAGGTCCATGTGATTCTGTGCTGAGACTGGGAGTAAAACCAATGCAACAGGCTGGAGTTCATTAGGCAGTGATGAAACGTGATAGCTTTTCATCTGGAACAACCTGGGTCTTGATCCAGTGAGATTAGGAACGTGCATCGTTTGTAAGACAAAATCTGGTATTTTATGCTTTTTGTCTAAGTGGGATATAATGCATTCCTGTTTCCTACACTTGACTGCTCCTCAACTTTAAATTCAGATTGAACAATAACAGTATTCTGCAGCGTGGAGATGGTGGTGCAAGTAAAGATTGCAGTAATGACTAATGCTGATGTTTTATCAGCAATCACCATATACAAAAGGGAAATGGCTCAAAACACACACTTCATAATGATTTATCCATAACTTCACTAATTTTCCTGTGTTAAATAATGACATCATTGCTCTAACTATGTCAGACGTCATTCATGTCTTGCTTTCCTTCCACAGCTGTTGAGTTTGAGGGTTCATTTTAATGTGTTTGCTCCAGCTAAACAGCAGACACATAGAACTGACAGGGATGAGAGGGATGAGTTGAAAGGTCTTCCCTTATTCCCCTGTGAAAATGCACCTCAAAATAGTATTCATACTTTCCACAGAGAGGAGAAAAAAACATTTGGTATTCTGAAATGTAGGACATGGAAAAACATCTAAGAGAAGGATTCAAACCCTATATTCTGTGTTTTTCCCACTGTAAGAAGCTGCACAGAAAATCAGCTTGAGACACCGATTTTCTTAAAGGAATCAGAATTCAGACATAACACAATCATTAATGTTGTCAATGCATAAAAATGCTCAGCAGCATTTTAAGTCTGAGAAGGTGTTTTATGTCCTGCCAGTGCTTTTACATGCTACAAGTACACGGTTCAGCCAGGTTTCAGGCAGTGTATGCTGGGAAAGGTAGAAGTTGAGGTGGTCCTGGGCAATTACAAAATTATTTAGCTTTAAAATTAGTATTTTTAGGGCTAACTGGGTCCCCTTCAAAAAAGAATAAATCAGAATGCAATAATATTAAAAGCTAGCATTTTGAACAGTATTTTAACAATTATTCTAAAAGATAGGCAAAGGCTGAATTTGTATTCACTCTGCTGGGCAAGTTTACTGCCCCATGTAGCAGGACAGTGTGGAATGGGTATATCCATCACATGGTGTTAACTTCACTGTATTTGAGTGAATTTGACCATTTCAGTGGCAAAAGTGCTCCTACCAAAGCATAGGAAATGACAATCAGGGCATGTTTCTTTCCCCTAAGGACTGTCCTGTCATCTCTGCCTTTAATGTCTGCAAGGTACATTTTCCTCTGAGCTAGTTTTCATTGTCTGCTTCTCGTCACAGAAAAATATGCATGTTTAAGGCATGATTCTTCTTATCTAACCAAAAAGCAATGATTCTTCTCAAGTAGCCATAGATAAGTCCCACCCCAAAGGCTTCGCTGAGATCTATGTGTTCTGAGGCTCCCTGTATTGATCCATAAGGCCTTCTTGTCCTTTTCCAAATCTTTCATTCAGACGTTCTTTCTAAGACTTCAAATGCAATTGAAAGGAAAAGTTTTAAGTAAACACACAGCAACAGCTGATTGAAACCTGGTGCAGGTTTTGTAACCAGGGAGTGGTTCCGTGTGAACCAGAGAGGAGCAGATGCATCACAAGCTTTGTCTCGGCCACACAGTCCTACGTGGAACCATCACGTTCTGGTTTTCATTTTCAGTGGTTGGCTATGGAAAAGAGAGTGATTTTTAAACAGTTTTTTCTACACTACCAGCACAGACCAGTTTCTTCCAGCTCTTGTCTTTTTTCCGCTTGGTTGATGAAGTCCTGGGTAAAGGGTATTAAATTTTACAGGTATTTGTAAACAGAGCCAACAGCAATCTGGGAACGAGGTAAACCAAGAGTGCAACCCACATGTTAGATAACGAACAGTGAGTGATGGACACCGAGCTCTCAGGGGTTTCCAGGAATAATATGGAAACCTCCCTTCTTGCAAAGCTCTCTCCCTCCATTCAGTAAATGGAGGAAAGATAATGAGCTTTTGTAATAGGTATAGGACTGCTAATAAAAAGCTTGTCTTGCTGACATCCCTTTATTGAAATTATTATGTGTTCCTTTTCATGGTGAAGAAAGATTAAAAAAGCCCTTAGGATATGACTGTTTTATTGGAACCACGAATCTACACAGTGTCAGGAGAAAGACAAAAATCTAACCCAAATTCTTATCTACAAGTTGGAGGTGAGTACTAAATCACTGTTTCCAACAGATACCATCAGGCAAAAGTGATTTAAGAAGAAGCTGACTTTCTGTTGACAGAGATGGACACAGACATTGAATGATCTGAGGGCCAAAACTAAAAGAAGAATGTAGCCTGATCAGCAAAATGTCATGGCTAATAGTATCAAAAGCAACCAAAATAATTAAAAAGCAATAGGTCAGGCACATTGCCACACTCTGATGACAGCAATAAATAATTAAAAATTCAAAACAATGCAGCCTCAGTATTATGGAAATCAAACTGGACTTTAGGGGAATTTTTTTTTTTGTGACTAGATGGTCAGACATGCAATCATCTTTCCCTTCATTCCCACACCCCGCAGTCCTTTTCCAAGGTCTTAGATATGTGAGGTGAAAGAGAAGGTGATCATTCAAGATGATTGGGAGACAATGGTAACTTACTTACCATAACTGAATAACAGCAGCACAATTCAAAACAGATAAAACATAATCACAAACAAGCTGTAGGATTACAGTTTGTTGAAGTATTATTGTTGGAATAAAAGGATCAAACACTCACAGAGACATTGATTGCACTTGGGGGTATTCTGGATCTGGATCATGAACTTAATTTATTCCCCTTAGGTCTGAGAATGTCAATGGAGCGACTCCAGCACATGAAATTATATGTCTGCCTAGACTGTTATGGTATCAGACTGTAGAGTGAATCTGACCATGACAAGTCAAAATAATCAGTTAAGTCATAGAAGAGGGGTGGGGTATACAAATAATCAAAAGGCAACAGAAGGAGGCAGCAAAATTTTCTGCAGCAGTTTCAAAAAGGAGATTTGCTGTGTAACAAAAAGAGCTCTTGATCAACTTGAAGTAACTTAATAGGACATGAAGGCTAACTAGGCTATTGCTTTCTTAAAGTGACACTGTAAAATGATTTGAGTACATTGATACTATATTTTGTGTAACAAAATTGAAATTTGGTTTTGATTTATTTTCTCTTATTCACTTCTGAAAACACATTAAATCAAGTATCCAGTGAAGATGGAATACCGAGTCACTAACATCAAAGACAGTACTTGCATTGACTTGACTTCCCAGCCCCCCAGCCCTGTGGGCAGCAGGAGCAGTCCTGTCCATCTTATGGGTCAGAGCTGTTGTTGGGGAAATGCATGCTTCAGCAGACTGCCCTGCCTCCTGTGCCCCCTAAGTCAAATGGGCCTCCTTGGCCATTTTGCTATCTGTGTTAACTTTACATGATCAGATGGAACAGCAGATCAAAATACAGAGAGAAAACATGCTCTAAATAAGGAGACTGTACCTTAAAACCGTCTTATCAACACTTCACAGGTATGAAGAAAAGCAAAATATGCATTTTGACATGTACTTGTGCTTCTCCCACTAAGATTGTCAAAGGAAAATACACCAGAATCCCTTCTGATCTAGATGGCACATTAATCAGTACTTTTCTTAACAAATCAACCACTAAACGGAATAATTCATTTCAAGATTGCTGCATAAATCTAATTTAATAATTTGTCAGTAGAATGGAGAAGTTCAAAAACCTCTTAACCAAAATCATGAGTTATACCACTATTAGTTTTGAATTAAAGTTTAAACATGGTAGAGTACAGAAAGACAGCCAGATTTCATGTTTGTTGCAATGGCATTCATTCCTGTTATTCCACAGAACTCAGTTGAGGTCTTGATAATTCATGCTTCCTGCTGATTCTAAATTTACTTAATAATATGGTTTCTGGTATGCAGAACAACATACTATTCTTACTGAGATTTTGCACATTGCTTTTCAGCTATAGATCCCAAAATGCACACCAGACAGTGAAGATTCTGGTTGTGACTTTGATGTCAGCAAATCTGTAAAAATATCAAGACTCCTACAAAGATTTTGAGATGTTAGTAGAAATACATATGTCTCAAAGCCATAAAGAACAGGAGTCATAACAAATACAGTAGGTCAAGTTCACTTCTGATACTGATGACGGTATAAATGGCAGTGAAGATAGGATCTCCTACTGGTATAAATGGTTAAAAAGATAACATACTGATTTGGAGCTAAGGAATCTTGTAAAGCTGAAGCTGTAACAACTAGCAGTGGAAGAGGACTATGCACAGATATCAACTAACCAAATCACTCCCCTCACCAACACCTTTTTGCGTTGCCAGCCTTTAAATGCCACCACTGGTGCATGAAGACAACATCTATTCATATGAAATACAACAAGTAGCTGCTATTTTCTGCTGCTAAAGAGAAAACAGCCCAGTGGAGAAGCAGAATGGTTGTTAGCGTTAAAACATCTGGAGAGGTCATGATTCTGTGCTTCTGCACACACGTATCAGTCCTCCAGGTGTCTATAAGTTACTCACTTGTACAACTTACTCACTTTGTCAGCTTTATAATGCTTCATCACTTATGTCTATCTAGTCAGTTTACAGCTACTTGTAGAAATTATGCTGGATATAAGATTTTGTTCAGCTGCTCTTTTTTTCTTTTTTTTTTTTCCCCCAAAAAATTGATTCATAGGAAAATATCTCTGCACCCTTTTCCCAGTCTAGCAATCTTATCAAAAAATCAATTCTACTAACCTGTGACTGCATTTTATTTAAAGCAAAATGATTGGTTGGAGTTTTTATTCAGGGAAAAGTAGCAAGATAGGGAGATATCTGATGTCTTGCCAATAAATGTCAATTAATGTTGCAATGATACAAACAGAATCAGAAAAGAGTGATACCACCACTCCAGTTTGTCCAAAAACATGGAGCAGGATAGAGTCACCCACAAAAAAATTGGTTTTATAGCTTTTTTTTTTTCAGAGAAGGATTTAGGGAAAGGCACTTGCTGCAAGCAAAGTTAATAACTTGTTCTGTTAGCACTGAGATTTGTAAAAACTGATTTCCAATTGCACTGTGTCTTCTGGCTGGATCCTCTGGTGTCTAGCAATGGGCTGGGCTCAAGCAATGAGCAGAGTGTATGTAGGGATTGGGGTATTTTGCCTTCTCAGGTAACTTCTCTGGCATCCCTTGATGGGTTTGTGCAGCCTGTAGCTGCCTTCTAGGGCACCAGAAAGACTTTTCTCTTCTACCACTGCTTCTCTTCATGAGACATTTAGGAAGAAGGATGGCTTTGAACATTGTGCACACCTGTTGGGTTGAGCTGAAGGTGCTAATGAGATCAGAAGGAAGGTGAGGTGGAGGAGAAACAGAATCTCTCTCACACACATGTACACACCAGTATGTGCAAAACCAGCATGACCATGCAAGCCTTATTTTCTTAGAGAAAGCAAGGTTCAGAAATTCTTGTTGACTCTGCAGAGCTCTAAGCCAGGAGCATTGCTAGGTGTCAATGATGGATCAGCTGGGCTGATACTAGAATTATGTTGTGTAATTATGGTAAATGCATTGAGGCCCATCTTATGCAGGTTATTATCCATGGGAATTATAATGACTATTTCCATGCTTTGAATGGCAAATTTGCAGGGCATTTCGGGGACACAAGAGATAGTAGGGTGTCCTGGGTTCAGCAGTAGCAGTCAATTTTTCTCCTTTGTAGCTGATGCAGTTTTTATGTTCTGACTCTCCCTGTAACATAGCTGATAACACCAGTGTTTTTAGTTGTCGCTAAGTGATGTTTATTCTGACTAAGGACTTTCTGAGTCTCATTATCTGCCAGGGAGGAGGGGAGGCTGGGGGGAAGCAGGGACAGGAAACCTGGCCCCAACTAGCGAAAGAGGTATTCCATACCACAGCACGTCATTCCCGGGGAGGTAATGGGGAGATACCGGGAAGGACACTTCACTTCCTGGTTGGGCTTGTTTTTGGCGGGTGGTATCGTACCCTCTTCCCTTGTTATTCCCCTTATCATTATTATTATTGGTGGTAGCAGCAGTGATCTGTGTTATACCTTAGTTACTGGGCTGTTCTTATCTCAACCCGCGGGAGTTGCATTCCTTCGATTCTTCTCCCCATCCCTCTGGAAGCAGGGGAGGGCAAGAAAGGGGGGGCTGAGTGAGTGAACGAGCTGCGTGGCTGGGTTTAAACCACAACATACGGCCACAGGAGGTGGGATGCGTAAGCCTGGTGTAGAGGAGAGCATCCCAGCTGCAGTTTTGATGTCACATTACTTCCAGTTGACACCAGGACCAGGAAGAATAGAATCTGTCTGGGTCAGCAGGCTCAGACAGAGTGTGTGGCTCAACGGGTTAAGTAATAGGCGAGCCCTAACCCTGCCCAGACTGTGATGAATGAATGAGCGTGGTCCCCCTCTCTGTTCCAGCAGTGACAAGGATTCCTTTCCCAGCCCGCCCCCGGGATTCCTCCCGCAGGAGGAAAAGGGAGAAAAGCAATTCCTTTCTCTCTGCCGGGCGCAGTGAGGGCACGGAGCAGTGATCCCGCGCTTCCCCTCCTCACCCCCGTGCTGGCATGTGGCTGCTGCAGAAGTTGTGAGCTGCTATTATGAAATGTAAATGCATGTGCAGGGCTTTTGCCTCCATTGAGGAGAAACACAGAATCAAAGTGAGGATAAGCACACGAATAAGATCTGCTGTTTAAAACTGCCTGTTCAAACAGAAAGACAAATTGAGATCCCTTTGAAAATGTGGTCCTTTTCACTCTTTGAGCAGAATAAATAAGAAGGTGACTGCAGCTAATAATACTTTTCTAACCCTCTCACCTGAGAATTTCAGCACATTCTGTGAACTCTTCTCACTTACCTCTTAAAACCCATCTCTGTAGATGGAGAGAACTACTTTCCTTATTTTGAAGAGGGGAAAGCTAAGAGCTGTTGAAGGGGTTTGCCCACTGCCTTCAGGAAACCTGTAGCAGAGAGGAAGCTGGACAATTTGATCAATTATTCTGCCCTTTCATGTTTGTGTCATTTTTCCCTTTTACTCCAAATAACTTCAGAGATTTGTACAGTAGCAGATATTTTCCAGGGCTTCTAATATCCTAAGCCCACCGAAGTGTACCATATCTCCTGAAGCTAAAAGACCATCCTCAGTTTAAGGTGCTGTGTGAAGCTGTCCTTATTTGGCTTACGATAAATAGTCTACAATAACATTTGGGCCAAGAGACTATAGACATTAATCTTGCCTCAGAACTATTTAGGATCATTAACCAACCCAGCAGAAAGTCAGTGTATGTCTCTATAAATTGAAATAAACTTAAAAACATTATCGTCTTCTTGACATCTTTTAAACATAACTCCTTTACCCTTCCTAGGGAAGAAGAGGGCTTAGCACAGAGGACATGGTTGGAAATGCATTTCTCTTGGGTGTATTCCATCTTCTTTGTCAGTACATCCTACTGTTGCATACAATTCCTGTGAAAACAGACCTTGGTTTTGTTTTTGTTTTATTTTCATTTGGAGGACCTTAGCAGACTCTGGTGATTGATAAGTGGCATGCTGGCCAATAGCCAGTCATACAAAACATCCTTTTTTTGGTTGCAGTGTCACCCCATGGGTACCTGCTGATACAGTTTTGATACCAACTAGAGGAGTAAATATAAGCAGAGTCCCAGGTTCAGTGCTTGTGGATCCAATGGTGGAAGCACAACTGTATGTGAGCATTTGTGATTTTCTCAAGAGCTTTCAGATTTAAGCTTTTGGTCATAGACCACTATCTTCTCAAAGGCACACCCAGGTGTGTCTGGGGATGCATTTGTGTCCCTCAGTGGGATCAGGCATACAGGTTTACAAGAAATCCTTTGGTGTGAATATGTTCCAAAAGACCAGCTTGGACCTGTTTCTGCCTCTCAGCCAGAGAACAATGTTCTTCCTTTTCCTTCCAGTTGCATATTCTGGATAAAATTGGTGCTGAAGCTTAGGGGGGGGTAAAAGAAATAAGAAGGGTAAAAATAGTAATTTGGGTAGTAACTGAGTAGTAGCTCCTCCTGCTGCAGGCATTCCATGATATCGGCTGGGCTTGATACCAAGAGTGAAGAAATGAAGAGACAGTGATATCAAGAAGCAGTTGAAAGCTGAAGAAGCAGGTGTTACCGTGCTTACAGAAAAGATATTTGGGACTGCTGAGATGCCTTCTTCTCCCCATGCGGGACACCATCATACCAGGCACATGACAGAACCAGTCGACATGAACCACTTGGAAGGTGAGGGACCCAAGTGCTGGGTCAGGGTGTTATGGCTTGTCACAAAAAAGATCATTGTGGGGAGAGAGGGAAGAAGAGATCTGACACTGAGCTGCAGGTGTGGAAGGAAGGAGGTGATTGCAGGACATGCATTCCCAAAATGCTTGGCGCATCCAGCTGTATAGGTGCAGCTTCATGGAAGATGGGAGAGCTGTGCCTGCTTACACCAAAGATGGGTTTCGACTAAAAGACACAATGAAGCAAATCTGAGAGAGGCAGAAATCTAGAGGAAGAATTATAGATATGACTGAATCCCCAGTGCATTTTTAAACTTAATTTTAAAAGGAAAACAATGGAAAAAAATCGCCTCAAAGCCACATATTTAAGTGTTAGTTCCACAGTAATACCTCCTCAGAGATCTGATTTTATCACTACTGAAAGGAGAAAGCAGAAAATGGAATTGTTTTTGTTGTTCTATCATGTTTATGACATGACAAAAACGTGGAGTTCTTCTGCCTTTTGCTTTTCACCTTGTTGAACTGCTGTCAGGCTTCTGTAAATCGTTTGCACCATAAACAAGCTTTGTAAGTGAAAGGGCAAGTGCTGAGAAAAGCCAAAGGCAGAGATTTTATATTGAATCTTTTCTTATAGAGATAACTGACTTCAGTGTGGAGCAGCTTTGCCTAGATCTGGGAAGTAAAGCCAAGCATCACTGAAGACAACAGTATAATGAAGCTGAAACAACAGCAAATGGACTAAGTCTCTGAATATGCTGGATGTGGTTTTAGGTGAAAGGTAAGATAATTGCAGCTGGGGGGACTGGTTTTAAGCAAGAGCTACTGTCTTGTTTCTCCATATCATGTCAGCCACAGATGTGTGGCAGACAAGTTCCTGGAAAGACAGACATCTCTTACACACTACCTGGAAACTGCTCGTTGTTAAGCTACAACTGTTACAAATTGCAATGTAAAGTTTTCAAGACTGTTTGCCCCCATGCATCAGTGGTGGGATATCAAATCAGGAAGAGAAGAGTATGCTTTTTGCTAGCATGCATGGCTATCACAGTGTCAGTACTCAGCAGAGCAAGCAGTTCTGCTCTTTTGGCAGGAAGCCAGTATGCAAGAAAAAGGCATTGGCATGGTGTAGAGCATCACAGTGACAGGCTGGGGTGTTTTATCTTGCTAGGCGTTGCTGTACAAGCACAGCAAGAAGACTGGGGAGGTAGAGCCACACAAATAAGTGCATCTTTATTGCACAGATTCAGGTACACACAGTTCACGCCCTCAGTGTCCTCTTTACAGATGTGGTACATTTGATAGATGTAGAATAGTATTTAAGAAGCTTGAGAGGCAGGTCACAGAAGAAAGGTTTTCTCAGGAGATGGAAGATGTTGGAGAAGCACAGGTGAAAGACTAACTAAGCATGTGTCATCTGCTCCCCAGCCAGCAAGACACTGTGTTCTGGAATGTGCCATTTGCAGGAGCAGAGAGAAGGGCCAGAAGGATCCGGTTTGTAGCAGAATGTCTCTTCAAATCAGAGGACAAGTTGAGGAATAAAGAAAACAGAAGAGGAAAGAGAGATCATAAAGATTTGTTTTCTTTACATCTGTACATTTCTGTGTCACTAAAGACAAGACAGTGTGATTTTGAAACTCTGATTCTTTCATCCCTGACAGTTATCTAAGTTAAATCACATGAATTCCTCTTTGGAGAGGCCTGCATCCTGCCATGAGTTATATAGGGAGTCTAAGTATACTTAGACAATTAAAGGCTGGCAGAAGGAACCTCTCCTTCAATACTCCTAAATTTTCCCTCTAACAGGATTGTGGTTTTCCTAAATGAAACTGGCAGTCTGAATCTTGTTCCCAATGTGTTAATTACACCATAGCCGTTAAGCTGTAGTAATGTTTCTTGAAGAATGGTCTGAAGAGAAAGCTAAGAATAAGATCAAATGCCTTGCTTAAGCAGAGCCTGAAAACCTCTGCTGAAGCAGGGACTTCTTAAAGGCAAAACCCCAAATACCTTTATCTGAGCCTTTAACTGGTTATGAAGTGTAATGATGATGAGGTAAAAATAATATGCATTTGTAGGCTAAGAAGCTAAATTATGGTTGGCAGTAGTGATCTTTGTACCCCATGTGGCTTGAAGATGCTCTGATGCAGCACATTGATGTCCACTTCATTGAAACAGTTATCAGAAGTGCCATTACATCTTGCTTCCAGAAGTTGCTACTCACCCCAAAGGGAGAGCTCAGCTCAAGCCTGAGGTCAATTCTGCAGCCACTGGTAATGCTAAGGAGAGGCTGGCAGGAGATTAGACAGAAATGTGCATTCAATAAAATCAAAAGGATTTTTTCTCCCTAAAGGTTTGGAAGAAATTAGTTTATAGATAACTCGACAACTGTTTGCCCTATGGACATCATTCTTTAACTTTCACTGAGGCAGCACATGCTGTTATCCTGCAGAGGTCCAACGAAGCAGATGAGAAGCAATAGATGATTTTCCTGGTCAGCTCTATAGCATATTTAACATTTTTCTTAGGTTACATCTTCAATGAAAATTATATCAACTTCAAGGTTATTTTTAATGGTGGTTTTGCAGTTTATTAGCTAGTATTTCTTTGGAAGTCTTCAAAACACCCCAAACAGCCACTTTTAGCTATTCTTTTAATTGTCTGTCTAACAGATTGTAGCTTAGAAGACAAACTCCCATAGCTTCAAATCTTCTTGATCCTTCTTTGACTCAGCTTGACATTTGGATTTTTCTGTCTCAACCTTACAAGCTGAATTGCATGCATTTTCTCTTAGAATCAATATATTTGATAATTTTCTACATGGCTTAGAACTCAGAAATAAATTGATTACATAGTCTTTTTAAAGCCAAATTAGATTTAAAGACTAAAAGTAAGGAACATTCTCAGTGAGGGATAGAGTAATTCCTAAAATTTTTTCCTTTCCTTGCCTAGCCTTGCCTTCTTCCCTCGCCTCTCCTAGACAAGGTGCACTGAGCAAACTTCCTTAACAGAAAAATATCACACCATTGACTAAATGTTTTCAGTTGATTCTTTTTTCTCAGAGGCTTTTTGGGACTTCACTTTGAAAGCTGATCTGCAAATTGTATTTTGGGTTAGAACTGCTGAACAGATTTTCTGAAAATCCCCATTTATCATTACCAAGACATTACTAGTTAACCATGTTTTGAAAAGACATTTCTTGTTCCAAAACTCTGATATTTTCAGGGGTAGATTTCATGCTCACTTCACTATCTGAATATCATCTTTGTAGGAAGGACAGGATAGAAGAGCTGCAATAAACTGTAGTGAACAGGTGAGTGAATTCAGACCTTTTCTTTTTTTCTGGTGGACTACCTGAATACAAAGCTATCAGAAATGCAAAGATAAATAGCGTATTACTGGGATGCCACCAGAGTACACAGCACCTCATCTCATGGAGCCACCAGCACAAAGCAGCTGCTGCCTTACAGCATGCTTTTAACAGCATAATTGGGTGGTAGATCTATTTTTCATGCAGCTGAGTGGCTGCTGAGATTGCTCCTCTCTGAGGGTGTTTGGTGTTAAAGGACCAGGCAGGGCTTGTCTCAGTGTTCCTCTAACAGGTCTGTGCATATGCTGAACTTTGCAAACTTGCCTTCTTACTGCTGCCCATGGTCATGATGGGACAGATCATGGAAATCTTGTGTGACCTATTTCTTTGTTAAAAGAGAGATTCTGAGACACTGAAACAACCTTTGTAGAGTGAAGCATCCTATGTTTGGCTCTCAGGAAGCATTTTCTGAGACACAGAAGGCAGCAGGACTTATGTGATTGGTTATGGTAGACTTGGGCTCACAGGATGGAATACTGTGGCCCCTTGGTGGAGGCAGAGAATATAATAGAAAGAGGTTAAGTCATATCATTATGCAGAGCTGGAAAAGGAGCCCCAGGATCTTCAAGCAAGGAAAAGGGTCTTTGTGGCATTGCCTGGCACCCACCCTGAATCTTTCCCAACAACAGCTGGCTGAAGAAGTGGGTGCAGCAAGGTAGTGGAACTTGCTTTCATGTTTGGTATCCTTAAATTTCTTATTAGCTGTCTTTCAAGTGCCTCTCTGCTGCAGGAAGAAGTTTGGGCTACATGCACTGGTAGTTTTTGAGAAGGCACTGAAAGCAAGATGGTGTTGTTGGCGACCATCTAACATGGGCAGTGACATATCTGTGCTTTTGATGATGTGCCCTGCAGCTTTGCTAGGTTCAAGCAGAGCATTTTTATTTGGCATGGTCTCTGAACACTGTCAGGTACTGATTTACAGGTCTGGTACAGGTAAAGCAGAACTTGTCTCCCACCATCACGGTGGGTGTGTATGGACAGCAAGGAAAGAAAAGGTCTCCTTGCAAGTCAGGGTAGTGAAAAAAATGTGATGCATTAAGGTGAGACCTACACAGTCTGAACAGTTTTAATCAATTTTTAATCAGTTTTTACTACACAACAACAATTTATTATAGGTTTTATGTGATTATAGGCTTACTGTGATTTTATTTTTTCACTTAACCATAGTTTTTATTGGCTTATGGTGATTTTAGGTTTTATGTGCTAATGACATTTTGCAACTTTGTTAAAAGCTTATCTGTGCAATTTCTCCATTCCTCCTGCCTTGGCAGAAGAGAACACTGCTATGGGCTGTCCCATTTAGTAACCAACCTGTTCAAATCAGAGAAAAAATAATGTAAGTGATGCATTACGGACACTTTATAAATGCAGAATAAATTATGTGTTGCAAACACTGTGCAAGTGCATGCACCTATAACCACACGTGCTTGCATGAAATATTCAGTACTGTGGAAGGACGGAGCATAGAAGGAAGCTCTAAACCCTGAGTGGCAAAATGGTCCGTCTCCAAAGTGCTCTTGTTCCTGGAAAAGCTGCCAGGACAGGGAAACTTTTACGGTAGTGGAAGAATCCCTAGGTACCAGGGCTGTTTCCATCCATTCCTATGTTTTCCACCTCTGCCACCAAACAGAAGGAACTTCTCCAGCCAAAGGGAGGGGAAGAAGATCACTCTTGATCAGGGATACTTTTGATATTTTGGCAGTTGGACAGCCTACCAGAGACTTGACAACTCTTGGGATGTCACCAACGTGGTCCTGGTTGAGGGACCTGCCCAGCAGTTTCATTAGCAGCCTTCTGATACCATTGAGCATGGGGATTTGAAAGCCTTATCCCAGCAGCAAAGGAAAACTGTCCTAAAGATGTGAACATTTCTGGAGACTTTGCCATAATTGCAGGACCAGTAGTATTCACATCACAGTACCTTGAATCCCAGCATGCTCTTATAGTGAGCTAATTGTGGCTAAATGGGAAGCACCTTGATTCTGAATGGAGCTGATGGGGGACTGGAACTGGCAGGGAAAGGGTGAAGGGGATACAAGGCAGCAAGTAGCATGAGGGATACAGTATGGTACAGAGAACTGCAGGTATGGTCATTAAGGCCTTCATAGACCATAATGACACTCTCTGAGGGTTGTTCACAGCTTAGCAGGTGGACAGTTCCTTGCCCCCAATGCAAACCCTTTGGTTTGGGTACAACTGTCTTCTTCCTGCACATTTCAGAACATGTTTAAAAGTTTTGAGAGCAGGTTAGGGGTCCCTCTGCATGCCGCTTCACTTGGAGAGCTGACACTTCCATTCAAAATGAACTACATAAAGGGACCAATCTAATCTACCTATACCATAAAATGCTTCACTGGCTAAGGGCAGTGTCAGTGGGAGGATGGCACAGTATGTCTAAGGACAGTTTGGAGCCATCTCACGATTTGGGACCTTATCTATTCCAGACTTCCCTTGTGCTAGCCCAGATAGAGGCAAAAGATGCTGCAGGCTGTTGTGAGCAGCAAGGTTATCCTGGCTTTGCTGCTTGCTCTGCCTGTGTCACAGCACGAGAGAAGCCAGCAGGCTGCTGCTGAGAGTGAGATCAAGTAATGATGGCCACGGTGGGGGACGGCAGCAGCCAGCTCAGCTCTGTGGATCTTCCCCCAGGCTCCTTGTCTCGGCTCCATCCCTTCCTTTTCTCCCTGTCTGGGGCAAAAGCTGCCCCAGATGTCCTCTACCTGGAAAGGAAACCCCACTGTGCCAGTGGTGCTGTGACCCTTTGGGCTGGCTTTGGCTCTGGGTTTTGCTACACTTTGCTGTGTAGAAAGGCTCCCTAAAAGCAGTTCAAAGACCCTGTAAATAACGCTCAAACAAACAAATCTGCTTTACTGGTTACCACTGTGGTTTTGTCTTCTGTTTCTCCGTTCAGTGTTATAAGGAATAAAATGTGAATTAATCTTCTAAGCCATCATTAATATGAACTCTATTATCTCTTTCAGTACCTCAAACTACTAAGGTTGGCTTTTAGGATGATTTTTGTGTTAGGGACAAGAATGTTACACAATAGACATTAGAGAATCACTTTAAAAAACCTCCACAATCCTGCATTGAAATCCCATCCAGCAAGGGAGAGAACTAGCCTTTGCCTGGCTGAGATGCAGTCACATGAGTGTCCAAAACAATGAACACACAGTGTCGACAGCTGAGGCCATTGAACTTTATGTCACTTCCCAACTGCAGCATTACTCATAATTTATGGCTATACTCGCCTTTCAACCTTTAAAACCTTTTCCCAAGTATTTGCAGCATTCTCACATAAATATTGCTACAATAAGTAACATCAACATTTAGTAGCTGTTTTTCAAGAATAACCGTGTGACACTATTATGGCATTCCATTAAACCAGCTGCAATGTGGGGAAGGTCTAAATCAAATCATGCCAGCTAAAGGTAACGTTTACACATATACAAGAGAACAATGGATGGGAAAAGTTTATTCTGTGTTTCAGGACTTAAATGACAGTTTTGTCTCCTTTCATGGTTATGCGAGATGTCTCTGTCTGGTGAAATGACCCAGAGTGGACACAGACTGTGGTTTATGTTCTAGGGCTATTACTTTCTCAAAAAAAGGAATGAAAACTTACAATTACAAAATTCATGTTTTGGTGTATTTATTCATTTTCTCAGGCAGAAAAACTAATTTCTAAGGAACAGGGAATGCTGTCTTTTGATTAAAGCTATCAAACGTTGTGAAATGACTAGTAAAAAATTCCCTGCCAGAATTGTTCACTGTCCAAAATGCATTACAACGACTAAACGTAAATGACAGACAGCTAGCTTGCATATAGATACATGCTTAATTGCCCTCATCCCTCCTGTCTACAGAATGCACTTAAGCATATGTTCGTTTAAACACATATGCTTCATTTCTGTTCAGGTCGACAGGATTTGAGCATGTGCTTAAACATAAGCAAATGCTTAAGTGCTCCTCTTGACTAGGGGTGGTTTTCTGAGGCGAAGCCAAAAAATACTCTCTTGGAGCATTTTTTCTGCCCTAGCCTACTGCTTGCTCCAGCTGCACTGATGGAGCACTCCTCCTCCTTCCCAAAAGCCAGCTTACCCCCCTCTGCTCATTTCCTCAGGGCTGATGTCAGATACATACATATCTGTTGCCCTGCCAGCTAACCCTGTACAATGAGATCTGCAAAATGCCCATGGTGGAGAGAGACGGAGGGGAGGGAGGCAAAGGTCTGTGGAGGAAGAGAAGGGATGCTACACAGGGGAATTCACAGCCTTCCTTCAACAGGGCAAACGTTGGCAGTGTGTGAGTCAGCACCAACAGCACCTCTATTGCACCCAGCCTGCTGTCCTGTGGGCACAGGGAATGCTCACAGTGCCTTGTCTGCCTCCTCACATGGTCCCCCGTCAGAGTGCCATGCTGCAGCCCATCCCTCCGCATCCAGCAGAACCAGATGGTTTTAGATCACTTTGCTGTAACTTTTGCCAATATCCAGCCCCAATTCCTCCTCCTCACCCAGCCCTGTCCCGGCCTTCCCTGCTCTCCCCGGGCTGTGGCAGCACTTGGTTTTGCTGCAGTGCCCCTGCTTGAATGTGTATGTGGGTGCTTTGCAGATGAGACACCTGAGGCCTGGATGCATGACTTCATGGGTCCCTGGTGTGAGAAACATCAAACTGCGTGGCAGTGTTGAAACCGTCCATAGAGCAACACAGGGCATGATTTCTGCTCTCTGGTGTGCTTGCAGAGCCTGCCCAGCTGCTGCTGCTGGTGACCACCAGCTGGCTGCTACAAACCCCATACAAGTGTGCATCTGTATACAAGAGAGAGACGGTGGTGCTCTGTGCTGTTTTCAGATGCACTTGGGAACTGTATCTGTTGTGCACTATCAGTTTAATTAAGATAAGGATATGGAGTTTATGCTATATCCCCATAAATGACAGGGCAGGGATATGAATGATTTATATAGTCTTAATTGTACTTGCGAAGCACAGGTCTGTCAATATGCATAAATAAACCCATCATTTGAATCCAAATAAGGGAGTGAAAGCACCAGATATTTTTTTTTTTCCCTTAATGACTTTCCAAAATTCCCACTGTTTGCCAAAACCCAGCATATGTTAGGCAAAAAGTTGTAAGGGGCAGAAGCTGGAATAGAATGCCTGGGCACTAAGTAATAAATGCACTTCCAAAGGCAACTTTGGGGAATGAATTGGATTCAGCAAAAGAAGACTGGCTCCTCTGCCTGCCCTGCAGGTAATGTGTTTGCCTGTGACGGCAGCAGATTATTTGTTCTTTTTTTTCCCTGACACCGAACTAAAGAATGCATTGTGGGAAAACCGTCCTGACACATGACACTGTGCAAAGGAGGATCACAGCATGAGGCAGCATCAAGGGGCTTACTTGGTCTTGATGCACTCTTGCACAGCATGGGGCTCCAGAGATGAGTGTCTCTTCCAACTAAAGCACTGGTGCAATTTGCACAACTCTCATGAGAGCGCACGGTGAAGCTGCTCTCAAAGCCCTCATGTAAACAGGGCTGGGAAAAGAAAAAGGAGAGTAAAAGAGCCTGCACCATGCACGGGAAAAGCACAAAAGGAGATAGTTCAAAATAGGCTGAACTAAGAAGGAGGGAGTAAGGAAGAAAGCAGCATGGAAAGGGGCAGAAAATTAAACCCAAATATTAGGAGCAGAATGGAAAATCCTAGCAACATAATGGAGTGGTTAGCACCACTGCGACAGGAGCGGTCAGAAGAAATGAAGTACGGGAAGACGCTGGATGGCAATGCACAACTAGAGATTTCGCTTTCAAGGCAAAACTGTAGCTGAGATGCGCTCTGAAGACTGTGCCTCAAATATGCAGCCCTTAAACTTCTTCAAAACCTCCTAAGTTCAGATAATAAGTTTGCATAAAAAGAGAGAGGGAGAGGGAGAGGAAGAGAAAAAAATAAAGCTGGCTGTAAGTGTTCCTCGCTAGCCTGTCTCTGAGCAACAGGCCCTCCTGTACTCACTCTCCCTTGTTGCTCCTGCTTATCATAATATGCCACTTTTGCGCATCAAATTTACATTTCAAAAAATGCTGTATCGCTGCTCTAAAATTAATTATTAATCTTTCATCAGTCCCTTCCATAGATACATTTTTAACTTTGATTTTGCTACCCGTTCGGGGGAGGGATGGGAGAGGGGGGCGGGGGAGAGAAGATCCTTTAATCTTGTCACTTTTCTGTGGGGTTCTCCTCTCGTGTGCTGCTACTTCCAGGCCTGCGCGTCCCCTAAGCACTCTGGAGGTACAACTTCAACTTTCCTGCTCGCTCAAAAAGAAGCTTCCCACACTTTTGAGAGCAGGAGTTTTTCACCCTGCAGGAAGCAATGCAGCAAAGCAACTGCTCCTCTTGTTTGGCCTGGCATTTCAGCCTCACTAAAGCGAAGCTGTACTGATAAATCGAGCCCCAGGCTAAATAGCTAGGTGGATTATATGACTATGTGGGGCAAAGAAATCCATGTGGGATTTCCATGGCCAGTGTGCTGTATGGGCTTATTCATCAATCAGCTTGCAAAAGTGACTTGTAGAGAATGGTCTGAATATTGGCTATTTACTGTTAAAGGTAAGGAAGCAATAGAAATACAGCCATTTGTTATTAGTTTATTGAAGCAAAAGTCCTTCTTGTGCCTGCAAAGGAAAAGAAAGAGGATCAAGGAGAGAACTGTGTGTCAGATGGATACTGGCAAGATGGGAGCTGCTGGCAATCTCTGTACTTATCCCAGCTCTGGTCTGGAAATGTGCCAAGTGCTAGTTGACCCAAAGGAAGGGGAAAGGGCTCACACAGGATGCAGTTATGTTACGAGACACTTCCATTGATTATGGAATAAACACATCCCTTTTTACCTCTATGCTGCAAACTTATCGATCACTGGCTTCATAGCCAAATGCATGTGTGCACAGGTGCCTACACACACACACACACACACACACACACACGTGTGTGTGTATTCCCTTTCCCCAGAGATTGACAATCTGGATGTTCATAAAATTGAAGTGCTGTGTGTAGGCTGCTTTCTTGAATTAAGGTGGAAAAACTTGCCAGACTCTATCATATTCTCTGTGTTCTGCTCAAAAGGGGAAAAAAATTATCTTGGAAGACATATGTCAACGCAACACGGCACCTAGTTAAAGGCCAGAGTCTCCCAATTATAAGGAACCATACTTTACGTTGCACTTTTTGTCTTTCTTTTCACATGTAGTCTAAGAAATATGTAGTCTTTTCAGCAGCTCCTTTGTTGCTATTTGCTGGGTGTATGTGTGTGTGAATGTCTCTCAGGATGTTGGACTTAATCAGAGGTGAATTTGGATCAATAGACTATCACTTACTAGAAAATCAGGTGAAGTACAAGGGAAAAAGAAAGCTGAAAACACAGAACAAGCCACATCATTCTTATTTTCCAAACCCATTGCCCCTGCATTTTTCTTCCCAAAACTGTACTTGCCTGCGGCCATTCCCAGGTGATGTGCAAAGGAGGCTTTGCAGCCATCTCTTTTATGTGTCACAGCAATCAGCAGATCCACTGCAAAGGGTGCATACTGCAGCACCTTAGTCTAGGCTGTGCTTCACCACCAATAAATTAGCATTTGCATGGACACAGCCAAGAGCTCTCACAGCACACCTCTACATAAACATTATCACGTCTGCCTTTCACAGCTGAAGAAACTGAGCCAGCAAAGTTGCTGGAGGTGAGAGGGAGTCAGCAGCAGCCCCGGATCAAAACTGAAGCCTTGCTCAATCACAGCTTTCTTCCCCATCTTCCAGACAGCAATCTGAATACAGCCGCACATCTACTCTCTATGATTTATTCTGTGTAACAACACTGATTTTTTTTTTCAAAGCAGACTTTGATTTCAGTTTATTGACAGTAGTTGTGCATGTATGTGTAATTAGGTAGAATCATCAATGTGCTACAGAAAGCCCACTTTGTACATTATGCCTTCACAAGCCACTGGAAATGAAGTGCATGATTCACCTTACATGCTCTCATTTGGAAGATGCAAAGCAAGAGCTAGTAACTGTAAGTATGGGTCTTGTTTCATGAAAATAAACAATGCTTATGTGGAGGTATGACAGATGTTACACCCTGTCAAGTGCATTGAATTCCTTTTAGCCAAACAAAACCAGCTAGATCATGTAGGCTTCAGAGTAAGTGTGGTTTCAGCAGGAATGCAGCTCATGCAAAAATTCAATATTGGCCTTGGGAAACGTCCCTTTTTGTCCACATAAGAGCTGAATAATGTTTTTGGCTGAAAATGCTATGGATTCTTAATCATGCACAGACTCTCCTCAATCAAAATACAGGCTCCACATTCCAATGAGTTACCCCCTCTGCCTGCCCAGCTCACCAGCCTACCTGAGGAGCTGTGTGTCAGAATAAAAAGGTGGGAAGACTTTTCTTGCCTCTCAGAGCATCTTCTTTCCTTTTGCAATGATTTTTTTTCTTCATCCCAGAACCTTTCTAAGGGCTAGTCTTAGGAGACTTTTTTTCAACAAGCCTGGGGTATTCCCTTAATTATTATTATTTTTTTTTCCTTTGCTGCTAGGGACAGATCTTTTCAGTAGAGTGGGGCCATAAAAACATTTCTGATGAAAAGAGGTATGGTTGAGATGGACAGAAATGAATGAAGGCATTAGGTCTTTAGCATTTGAAGGAAAAAATAAACAGCCCAGAAGCACTTATCCCATACATCCAGCTGTATAACACTCCTCTCACTAGCTAGAGGTGTGCTTGAAGGCCCAGGACCAGGATGTCTTTATCCTTCCTTGCCCATATTCCCCTTCATGCACCATGGGCCTGTGTAAAGACTTTGACCAGTTTTGCTTCGGTCTGATTTCCCTCCAATGAATGCTGCAAAGAGATCTCTTAACTCCTCATTCCTGCTCCTGTCTTTGCTGTGGGGCAAGACCTGAGGTTGCAGGTAGCTTTTCTCACCTTTGGGAGGATCTATGGCCAACCCTCAGCCCCACTCCTTGGGTAAAGAAGACCTCATGCTTCTGGAGACTCTGTTGGTGGCTGTTAATCGATTCCGCAGCAAATGACCAATTCTCACCCATAGCTTGGTATCACTGGAGCTGTGTCACATGTGAGAACAGAACATTTGCCCCAAGCTGGCTGCCTGTGGCAGTGAAACATGCTGCCCTGCTCTGTGCCCCACTGCTCGGCAGCTGCTCAGCAGCTGCAGGAATCCTCATGGTGTCAGCAGCTGCGGATTGTGCAGGAGAGCGGGCATTGAAAGGCGGCATCCTTCTGCAGCTTCTTGCTATTTCATCCTCCCCATCCTTCATCACACGCTGAGCTATGCTCCACAGTACTTCTAATTACCAAATGAAGTGATCACACACAAAAAAATGGGCTGAAACAGAGCTGTGGAACACAGCAACTGGATGTATGGGTGTGACTGGCTTAGGAAAGGCAGATGCACAGGGGCAAGCTCTTGGAAGCTGGAGTGCAAAATTGCTGTGTGCCTCTCTTCTTAGTGACTACAAATGTGCACACCCATCCAAATGTTTCCTTCCTGATGGACACCGGATAGCTTAAATAAAAGCCCAGTAAGTTATCTAGGAGGTTCCCTTGTGGAAACAATTTCAATATAGCTGACACATTGCAAGCTCACATCCTAGCTGATAAGGTCAGTGTCTTCTTTGGCTAGCAAACTTGCCAAGCTATTTATAAAGGTGGGATCATACATTGAGGTTAAAAGGATGTATTAATTGGAGGGCCAAATCTTAGAGTCGGGATGAAAGAGCATTGTCAATCTCACATGCCCACTTTGGTGCAATCAGCCTTGCAAATGATATCCAATTGGATTTAAAGGGATCCAAAAGTGAAGACAAAGTTGTTGCACCTGACTTTCCTTCCAAGCTTGGATCATTATTACAGGCCAGTGCCACTGGAAAAGGCCTATGGCCTATGCCCTCATCCTGTAAGTGTTTTATGTATTTTTATGCTTTTCTTTCCTCCATGGAGAAGTGGTAGGAGGAAATGTTCTTTAATTTTGAAATTCATATCTCTAAGTGAGTCTCTGGATGCTTGAGAAAAGCAGAAAAGGCACCAAAGATATTTCACATCTGTACGACCCAATCCAGTGAAAGATCAGCTCTTTGCATCCCAATCCTTTTTCAGTTTGGGCCCCATTTTCCGCTTACAGCAGGACATGCTGCTGAGTCCAGCAGTTGTGAAAGCTTTCCCAAGCAGTGCTGTGCCATTGTGGGCTGTGTCCCCTCAGTAAGGGATTGTCTGCCACATTGGTAAGCTTGGTCCTGTGAGTGCACCCTGGAGCTGAGCAGTGGGCTGTAGCCTGAAAAGCATCTTGGGGTGGCATGGGCTGCCTCTGGGTCTGAGTGGGGCCCACAGACACAGAATAAAGGTAAAAGTTACAGGCTCATTGTGCTGCAGAGGTCAGGATGGGGCCAAGAAAAATCTGCAAAATGGCAGACCTCCTCCAACACATCTGGCATTAGAGTTCTAGTATTAGACAAGATGAATCTATGTTTTGTGATGACTGACAATTTGTTTGTTGACCACTCCCTCTTTACTACAAAATACATTTCATATTAAATTAAAATATTCTCCAAAGAAGAAAGAGCTTGAAAGTTGAAGAAAAATGTAAGTGCATATGAAAGAAAAGCGTTTCATATTTATTTGGTGAAATAAGCCAAAATGAGGAAGGGGGCAGAACAGAAAGATGGACAGGAGGAGGAATGATTAAAAATAAACTGATTGCAAAGTATGTCTAAACATTTCGTTAAATGCTGCATTTTCCTGATGCCCACACAGACCTGAAGAAGACAGTTTTGTAATTCAAGCAGAGCTGTACTCTGTGGGTTGGGAAGCAATGCACTTTGGTGAATGGGAAGTAGGTGGGAAGGTGGGCACTCTTCCATGCTAACTGCTCTCTGCTTAGATTCTGTTGATAAGTCTAAGACCAGAGGCACCCATTCTGGAAGCAAAAGAAGGACAATAGCAAACTACTCACCTTTTATCTCTCTGCTTCCACCAGGAATGAATCAGGTGCAGTGGGATTCATCTCTGAGGATGGGCTAAATCTCCACTCAGAGATGCCTATCTCTGCTCTCTGTAGAAACAGATCAGAAGCCAGATCTTAGGAAAGCTAAAATCAGGTGAGATAAGGCCTATTCCCCTTCACGTTGGTGAGGGGCAACACCTGAAGTGCAGTAAATGAGCATAAGCCTGATGTAGTCAGACACGGCCAGCTGTACCCTTGTTCTGCAGTGGTGTGTGGTGGCAGAAGGAGCAGACAGGCAGGCTTTCAGTGGCTCACGAAGACTCCGCTTCGCAGAGGTGACAGTGTAAAATCCTCCAATGAGCATTAATAATACAAGGATGGTAATAAAAAAATCCACAAGAGGGTACCAGTTCACACAGCTCTTCTAAGAGTAGTCTGGACATCCTTGCCAGAGTGTCTAAAAGGGAAACTTGAACTCCTCAGGGAAAAATGTGCAAGGTATCCACATGTGGAGTCAGACCTATGTGCTGGTAAAAGTGGATAGCCTTTTATGAGTTGTTTTCAGCACATTTACAGATATCTGTAAGACATGTAACTAGGTACCATCAAGCGTGGCTGTGTTAGCATGCTGGTCATTAAGGGTTAGAGGAGAAGTTAGCAGCAAAGGCAGAGCAGTTGGTCTTAGTACCGTATTGCAGCTGAGAACATCAACAAGGAATGAAGAAAGATGTGCCTGCTCTATGTGGCAGCACTGGCAAAGGAAGAGCAAAATGTCATCTAACAAGGACATCTCACTTCCACTGAGCAGTCTGGAAGGAGTATGTTGACAATTAGGATATAAAATGTAATTTTAGATGTCCAAAATCAAAACCAAACCAAATAGTGTTTGAGACCAGCTGGAACTTGTCTTGACACAGGACAACGTCACTCTGTGTAGGCCACCACCACCTCCAGACTGTTTTGCTTTCTCCTGAAACATGAAGACAATCTGTCTGTTTGCCTGCTTTTTTTTTCTTCTAATGTGAGCTGAGTGGCTTGGCCAATAGCTGTGAAACAATAACTATTGGCAAAAGCAGCTTGTATTTACTCTGATAACTGTATTTTCATGTACTGCATTTTTCTGCCTTTGTGTTTTGAGCAAGTAATCTCCCTGGGGGTCACTATTCTCACCCCCTTGAACTTTCAAGACCACTGCACCTGCACATGTCATGAAGATGGTCACCTTGTGAGCTGTTGGATTAAACTGCAAGAGCAGTTTCTTCTGCAGAACAAACTTGTCTTATTCTCTTTTGTCCCTGCTCTACCATGCCACATTTGTGCTAATCACATTATTTCAGTGGTCTCAGGAGTCCTTTGGAAAACAAGAAGTGCCAGTGTTAGCAGGACAAACGCATTTATGCTTTACTGGCCACTATTTTCCATGGGCATAACATTAAAGCTGAACAAATAGGCCAGCCCTAAAGGCACACAAATCCTACCACCAGCAGCTTAGAGCTGCCAGACTTGGTTGTCTTGAGCAGGCAGCAGAGGGAGGTTTGTAGGGTCCCCCTGGGGCAAGGAGAGGGCTGCTCCCTTGCATCCAGGTACAAGCTCAGATGTCTCAGAAGAGCCCTCATTTGTGAACAAGCACAACCTTTGCACACCGCATGGATCAAGTGAAAATGGAGTGATGCTAGGCAGAGTGCTTCCATCCCTGTGCCCCATGAACCCTTCCTGTGAGATGAACCCTCCTGAGGGCTTTGAAACAAGCAGATGAACACTACCATGTAAGCATTTGTATCCAAAAGCATATAAAGATCACACCTTAGGAAAGCAATACCAAGAACCCACATTTGCCTTCAGTATTCCACCTTATAAATAATGCTTAATTCCTATATAACATTTCTCAGACTCCCAAGTGCTTTGCAGAAGGGATAAGTGTCAGATAAGGAAATGGAAGCAAAAAGCACTGAATGCCATCCCTTGTGTAATTGAACTCCCCTGCTTCAGGTCTAGCCACTAGGTCCGAGTGTTTAAGTAGGATAGGAGGACTTCTGCAAGACTATGGGGGACCTGCTGCTCTTTCAGGTGTGCTTTCAGCTGCCCTGGACAGATCTAGCCTGTGTCCAGTATGTGGAACTGGGAAATAACTGGAACACCGCTGGTGCCAACTATAGGGGTATAGAAACTGCAGAGAAAAACATGAATGTTTAACTATCTTTAGCATAGAATCATAGAATAGTTAGGGTTGGAAAGGACCTTAATATCATCTAGTTCCAACCCCCCTACCATAAGCAGGGACACCTCACACTAAACCATGCCATGTAAGGCTTTGTCCAACCTGCCCTTGAACACCACCAGGGATGGAGCACTCACAACCTCCCTGGGCATTTATGCATTTATTCCCTAACTACCCTTATCCAGAGAATGTTATTCTTACTGTTCTAGGGGTGAGAAATGGCTTCAGAAGGGCTAGTGATGCAGGCACTGTCTGTAGCAGAAAAAAGTTTGCACTTACTCTCCCACACCCCAGGCAAGCAACTTTCCTCTCTTCAGCCCTTCCTGCCTAACATTGTAAGCAAACCCATACATGGTTGTGTGCAGAAGAACTCTCAGCAGCTATAGAACAGGCATCACTATTTGCTCCTTAAAGTAGTAACAGAAAGCTAATTAGAATGGCAAGTAAATTGTACAAAAGAAGAAGGGAAAAAAAGGAGTGAAAATGGAGTTTCATTTGACCATACAAGTAGACAAAGAGGTAAAACTTAGACAGGAGCAGAGGTGTTTGAAATAGCTTTTGGTGCATTTGATCTATTGTCTCTCCACTGCTGGTGGAGAAGATCGCATATATCATCTTGTAGTGTTTATTGTTCTAAATAAAGATCTACACTGATGGAGCTCTCACACTGACTTCATACTCCATTGTATTGGCTTCTTAACGCTTATCAACATTATAACAGCACAGAGTCCAGGAAAGTGTATTTTATGATGCCACTAGAAGACTCTGTGTGTGTGTGTAAATACACTCTTTTTTCTTAAAGAAAGAATATGACAGTACAAAGGCCAGCAGCCTTTAATAATTGGAGCCAGACCTGCTGGTTGACCATACACAGATACTGACATGAAACAGTTTTGGGAAGTCTACAAGTTAATAAGTTTAGAGCTTTTCTAGTTACAGCAAGTGAAGTCCTTTGGGAGATGCAAAGGGCAAGACACAGGAAGGATGAAAAACTTACTTCTGTGTGTTTGCCTTCCAGCTTCTCAGGTGTATGCCTTGTGAGCAAGAATGTGTGATTGCCTGAGCACAAGAGAGCATGGCATCCTGGAAATCGACGATGGAACAGTCTTTGTCATTGTTTTATCACATCCCAGTAACAAAGGTAAAGCTGCATGGAAAAGCATGGAGAAATACTGCTATTGTTAGTCCAGAAAGCAATCATGACCCATTCATTGTTAATGAGAAGTGGTCTTCCAGATTTCTCTGATGTTTTAACCTAAGATACCACTTAAAGGTGATGAGAGTTCATATTTTCACTGTTGGCAATGCCTGAGAAGTCAGGCTGTTCGCTGTGGGCTTGTGAATTAAGACTGCAAAAGCTTTCAGGTAAACACTAACCAGAGAAAAAAGTGTGGGTCCATTGCAGTTCAAGCAATGATGCAGGAACTCACATGTGTCATACAGCAGCTTTAGTGGTCTGCATCATGGTGTATGTGATGCCATGAGGCCTTGGGAAAACACAGTTGGCAAACTGAGCTCTCAGATCTTGTGAGGACAATGAGACAAATGGAGAAGTGTATGATGGAGCACAGAAAAAGCACATAGTGGTTTATTTGCACAACTCTTCTGTGTAGCATAGAATCCATGACAATTGTGTAGCCTATACACAAACTCAAAACTGTTCTTAAGATGAAGTAGTTGCAGCTTATCTGAATTTTATTAATGCCAACCAGCAAACAAAAGCAGACAAATCCATATATTTGGTAAACCTGTTAGCTTGTATTTAATTTAAAATGTATGATTAGTCTCTCATATGCTACATTCTTGGATCAGGGTCAAGATGCCTTCTGAGGCAATGAGACATGCTGTAGATCTACAGAAGGGAAGGGATCTACAGAACAAAGTAGATTTACCCAAAAAGTGCCCTAGGGATCAGGATGCTTATAAGAAAACATTCTATTTCAGAATTAAACACTCAGCTTGCCCATATAAGAATACATAGTGTGGCCAGCTGAGAAAAGCCGCTATATGAGGGCCTTTGTATATATAGTGCACATTACCAGCAACAAGGGGAACAAAGGGTCAGTTTAGAAAGCAAAATTTGGTGAATTTTGTTCAGTTCAGAGTAAAAAGAGATGTGCAATGGACCCTTCCTAGATTCTGTTCTCTTCCACGTTTCCCAATTATACATAATATTTCCCAATTATATATAATTTTTCTGTTAAGTACCACAAGTGTTTTATTATGGTCTCTGGAAACTGACCCTAAAGGAATTATTTTACATTTTTTTTCTTAAATGAAATGAAATGAATTTTCTTTCCTGAAATGAAACATAGGTTTCTGATGAATTTGACTGTTCCATAAACAAATCTAAGTGGATTTAATTGCTCCTGAATAAGATAATCCAAACTCTGTTTCTGTTTTAGACATAGTCAGGGTTAATAAAATAAGAAGACAGAACTGGAATGGGTCTCTGGGTCACTGATATGAGTCCTTTGCCACTCACTTCAATGTTGTGTTTTCCCTTTCATTAACTCATCAGGTTCTGACAACTGCAGTGTCTTAGACAGACTTGATAGCTTTCACCCCCAAATGAAACTTACTTCCTCAAGGCAATTCCAAGACAATGGCAGGATAAAATCCAAGTATCCTGAGTCTCTGTCACTTGCTCTGTTATAATACCAAAAGAACAACATGTCCAAAATAATGTTGAAGGTGGATCATGCTCATAGGCTATATAGAGGAAGAAAATTGTATTTTCTCTCTCCAATTCACTGGAATTCTCATGAGAGAACAGTGACCAACATAAAAGATCAGCAAAGACAAACAAAGCAAGAACTCCACCTCTTCCTCAAAAGATGTGAAAATAATGCTAGCTGGAGAGGGCTTTGTTTTGCTTTTGCTTTCTCTACAACACAGAGAATGCTAATGAACTACACTGTTAACTGGGGCATAATCTCGTCTGCAAGGGATCAGGGGAAATTTAGATGTGGGGCTATCTCAGATAATGAGAGGCAATTGGGAGTTTTTGGAAGAGCTGAAAAATTGGCATGTAGAAATTATAATTATAGATTTTACAGTATTTACTGAGAAATACTATGGAAGAAACCTCTTTGGTTTTAACTGTGAACCTTGGTAGATAGGGAATTAGGATACCTGGTGTTAAAATCTCCTCAAATCCCTCAAAGCTTTAGTGAAGATCTAATACTTTTGCTGGTACACTGGAGTTTGCTTAGCTGATACAAATCATATTTCCAGGAAAATTTGTATATTACACTCACAGATGTCAGACAGATGATACAAAGATCTTGGCTTGGAAGTTTCTTTTCTCCTTTCTGTTTTGTTTAAGAAGAAAGGAATTGCTTGTGTGCTGTTTATGAAGAGTTCAGCCTGATGTCTACTATTTTAGCCACTAACACAAACAGTCTTGACAATAAGAATGTATTTTTTTTTTCATCTTTCTTCATCCAGACAAGTAAGCAGTCATCAGTCATAATCCCACACATGAAGTTCAAATTTAGCACTACGGAAGTGAAAACTAAAGCAATTGGTACCTTTACTATTTCAAGGGGTTTCATTCTTGCTCTGTTTGCTATGCAATATTTCCTCCCTTGAAGTCAAAGTTATATCAGTGTCACCGACCTTAAGTTGAATCATCGTAAGAAGATGATATCCTGGCACTCCTGGCATCATGTCCTCATTACTGAGCTTGCTAGATAGCATGTGTTTTAAAACGCCGCTCAGGCATTCTTTTTTTCTTGGGTTGTAGTCACACTTGATTTATTTGAGTTGATAACTTCAAATTTAACAGTAAAAAATGCATTTTAGAAAATCAGATTTTTTACTGATGTCCAGTAAACAAATTATCAGCAAAATAGTTTTAAATGTTTCTTTACCCACTATATTATCTGTCTTAATAATAGCTGAGTCCTCAGACTAACAAAAACTAGCTAAAATCCAAAAGCATATGAATGTCTATGGAAACATAGTTTTCTGTGCACCTTGTTGTGAACAGTTCGATAAACAGAGAGTTCTGATTGGACAATCTTATTTCACTTCCAGTTCTTATCCTTTTGCCATGGAAACAACCAGAATATTAACATGGGTGTTCATTTTTCTGCTGCACTGGTCTGTCATTTTCTCTGTTTAAGTAGTTATTGGTCCCCAGTAACTTAGCATTTCAAACACATGTATGTACAAGCACACGTGTACACATATGCGCACTGATCACAGCGTGTTATAAATTAGCAAGATAAGTAGCAGAGGGGATCTCTGTGCCATGCTGGCTCTTGCAGGAAACTGTGCCACATAAAATGTAATAGAAATGTTATAAATGGTGCACCTCAATCCTCCCCAAAGGGACTCCATATTTCCAATCCTGGAGTACACATCTGAGCTTACAGGCACAGTTATACTGAGCCTCTCAACAAGTCCCTGAGTCCCAGATCAAAAATATTATCTCTCTGCTGCCTGACCCCCATGTCTGAATATACAACTGCAGCTCCAAATCCACTACAGAAGAGCAGATGATGCCACTATGGATTTATGCTTATTTAAATTGAGAAGGATTTGGCTGAAAAGGTGTCCATGCCATACGGGGCTCTTGCACCCTCCCTTCCCAAAACTTCTGCAATGCCATTCCACTGCTTCCTACTTCCTGTGTCAAAACTCTCTTAGTGATTAACAGCGTAGGTGGCTAGCTAGTGATGGGTGTTGGTGTTGCTCTTTATTTCCTTCTTTTGTCTGGTCTGCCCCATCCATTGCTTCTTGTCTTCCACTCAGACTGCTTGCAACGGTGATCACCTTTGGGCTGGTCCAGCACAGGTCAAATGCATCTTTAGGCTGTCTGGGCATTAAGGGCCATGCTCATCATTCTTTAGGGAGTAATGGAGTTGCCTAATTTGGGAATGTGTCTGCACTACAATGGATCTATCTTAATTGAGGTGGAAAAGGCATTTTGTCAAGATGGTTAATCCTTGTTAAGGTCTGGAGGGCTTTCAAAGTGCTTATCTTGCTCCATGGTCCAAAGAAGAAGTCTAGAGCAAATATGCCTCACAGAAGATCATAACTTATGTGGAATATTCTGGGCCTTAGGCAACAAATGTAAAAACTTCCGGGCACCATATCACCAATCCACAACGACTACTTGCCCGTGCAGCTCTTTGTTACAGTAGGTAGCACAATGTTACTAATTTTGTGCAATGGGCTGGCATGGAACTGTCACCATCCTCATTTTCCTTGAACACAAGGCCAGAATCTGAATCCAAGCCCTGATGTGCTTTTCCATACAGTATTTCAAATTGGTGCGTTTCGGTGGGAAAGTCAGAACCACTGCATTAGTGTCTAGGATATTTGGTTGAACCTGATGTCTCTATTTTTGAACATATGGTTTATTGAATTGTAATATTTTTCAAGATAATTCTGACTGCCCTATTCTGAAGGATTTGTATTCTCAAGTAGAACATGCACAAGAATAAAGATTTTGATTGCAGCTTTAATATGAAAGTAATATGTTTCAATTGACTAAGCAGGCCACTAACAATTTAGATAAAGGGATGCAATATAACAATTAATGAGCTATACTCAAATTCCTCATTGTTCATTAACCCTTCAGAGGCTGCATATCTACATATAGCCTGTGCTTTCCCTTCATTTTGGAAGCACTCTGAAAGATGGCAGAGTTCTCAAAATATGCTGCTAAGAAGTTGGTTTAATGTATGGTGATATGCATACACATTATGAAATAATATGTACAAAGCACTGGTAATGGTCCTAACAGAGGTAATGGAATTTACTGTAATTTCTACAGGGTGAAATTTTAGTTAATATCCATTACAAAATCAGCTATCTGAAGCAGAGCTGGGTTTGCAAGATCAGTCAGCCTTGGGCAAAACTCTACTTGAAAGAGCAGCAGGATAGGAAAGCTTTCAGGGAATGGGTTACCCACTCCCTTATTCTTGACTTCAGCTCCAGCTAAAATGAAAACAACCCAAGGCCTACACTGTTTTTGCATGCAGTATTTTTCTTTAGCAGCATGGCAAACACCTCCTGCTGCTGTCACACATGTTGCAGCCTCTGGTAAGTTCTGGAGAGGTCTCCATCAATCAATCTCAGGAGAACCATTGCTTTCCTCATGTAGTTCTTTGACCTTGTGGGTTGTGTTAAAAAGGCTGGACATATGAACCCTGAAAAGTGTGAAGAAATTTTTGTCATAAAAATCCAAAATCTTTCTTCCCTTTTGTTGTCCTGACTCTGCCAAGCCTTCTTCCTGAGGTCCTTGGGGTGGGAGCATTTTAGCAGGTTGCCAAGGCAGTTTGTCCCTTTGTATATTCTCCCTCCTTCCTATTCTTTTGGCTCTATTTGCATATTTGCTTTATTACTTGACAGAGATTTTTAGATTGGAAATGACAGATATACATAGATTTCTATTAGCTCAAGTAAATAAGAGTTTTTCTACTGATGACAGGGGAAAGACAGCATAGTAGGCTATATTTCCCTTTTTAACAACTCAGAACTTTTCATCATTGAATTTGACATTCAGGTGACCTACATACAAATGAAACAAAATCATCATCTGTGTTTTACAAACAGGGAGCAGAGATATGAGGCATATTAAAGTGGTTTTCCCAAGGACACACTGCGAGTCTTTAACTAAGCTAGAACTCAAGTAAAGGGCTCCTCAAGGCCATCCCAGCATCTCATTCTCCTGCCAACTGAAGACACTAAAAGACCACAAAAACGTATGAGACAACTGAGTGAATCACATCCTTAATTCATCCACTTGAACTTTGTTTTCATTCATAAACTCATTAAAGATCAGAGCCTCTGAACTGAGTTACAGTACTGTGCTCAGTACAAAGCTGTTTGTTAATCTCAAATGGACCTTTACCTTTATGATTATGCAGTGGGTGCAGTTAATATATTTTCATTTACCTTTTTATTTTTAACTCAGATATTAGTTATGTCAGCTCTATTCCAAGCTCTATGAATAAGGAATACCTGTACAGACCAGTATCACACCTGCATGGTTGTTGTGGTTTAACCCCAGCTGGCAGCTAAGCCCTACACAGCTGCTTGCTCACTCCCCCTGCATTGGGATGGGGAAAGAGAATCAGAAGAGTAGAAGTGAGAAAACTCATGGGCTGAGCTAAAGACAGTTTAGTAGGTAAAGCAAAAGCTGTTCACACAAGCAAAGAAGAACAAGGAATTAATTCATGTCTTCCCATTGGCAGGCAGGTGTACTGCCATCTCCAGGAAAGCAGAACTCATGCATACTGGGTACTTGGGAAGACAAGCATCACAACTCCAAATGTCCCCCTTTTCTCCCTCTTCCTTCAGCTTTCTATGCTGATCATGACACCGTATGGTCTGGGATATCCCTTTGGTCAGTTGGGATCAGCTGTCCCAGCTGTGTCTTCTCACAACCTCTTGTGCATTCCCAGCCTACTTGACAGTGGGGTGGTGTGAGAGGCAGAAAAGGCCTTGACACTGTGCAAGCATTACTGAGCAATAACAAAAGCACCTTTGCGTTGTCAACACTGTTTATAGCACAAATCCAAAACAGAGTTCCAAACCCTATCCCAGACAAAACCAGCACATTGGTAAATTGATTACCTTTCCCACAGTGCTTGTGCAAACGTAATTCCAAACCCGTGGAAGCTAGTAGCTAAGAGACCCATCAAATTAAATAGATTTTGGATCAAATCCACTCTTCTTAGTCCTAAACCAGCCATGTATGTATTGACTAGGCCAATATTACTTGATATTCACATACAGATAGGAAATTGTCTCCATTCATTCTTTATCTGAGACAAAACAAGTTGGGTGTGGAGGAGTGTGCAGGGCAGGAAATAGTTTTCTCCCTGGAGCAGAGTGGCCCAAGAAGAGATGCTCTATGGTTTCCTCACAGCTTAGGGACAGAGAAGCAGTCCTTTTGCAAAGTAAAGGTTTAGCCCAGGCAAGCTTTTGTAATTTTTCCCTGGTCAAAGAAGGAAAGTTCTGTTCACAAAGGACCACGGTCCCTTTCCCTGAGTAGCACCTAGTGACAATTTCTGCTACAGCAAAGGTACAAAAGATATCCTTAAAAATGAGCACTGTCTTATAAAACATAAAGTCCTTGGTATCGTGGTGTAAAAACATTTCTCTTTGCTTTTGAAGGAAATTAATACAGTAAGACTGCATTATCACAAGAGGTTGTGACATTGTGGATTCCTGTGGTTTTCAGGTACGTGCACATGGTAGCTATTTCAGTTATTTCATATAACATTTGCATGTATGGCACATACTTTATTGTTCCTAAGGCTCACCAGTACCCTGAAATTACAAATTTTTGTTTCAAAATGTTTGTATAAAACTAAACAAATTTAAGGTGGGCACAGGCACGAGCAAATAGAAAAGAAGACAGACAAAAACCAAGCCATTATTTTAGAGCTGGGGTTCTTGATTACTTTGGAAAAAGGATTTCAGAAAAAATCCTACTCTGCATTTCTTCCCCTGGTACATCAAAGTTAAAAATCAAATCAATACCATCTTAGTATTAGACGGTGGTGACAGCATGCGGACATCAGTGCTGTAATTAAAAAGCCATTCAGCTCAGTTGGTAAAATGTAATTTTAGCTGTAGTCACTGGCTGTTTCCAAGCAATCTATTTACCCCAAAATGTCCTCAGGCATGGACTGAAGAGTGTGAAATGATCGAGTTTTAGTTATCCTCATACATAACAAATTTCAATTATAATTCCTACTGTAAAAAATGTTATAATAATATTACACTGAAGCCCTGTGCTAACTGGCACCATGGATAGAAGAGCAGAAAGAAACTTCCTCTGCTTTACTGCTCTGATTAGTCTCATTTTACATGGGACTTCTTCCTTGAGCCTGCACAGGGCCTAACCCCAGTTGCTGACTGAGGCACAATCCTGTGCTGTCCTGGTCTGTGGTATGCACCACATCTTCCTCGGAAATGATGGTGTGAGACTTCCCCCACTCTAAGAAGGACCATCAGAAAGACATCCCTTATCACTTAAAGATACTGCTCAAAGAAAAAGCTCAGGGCCACTCATTAAAGTAGCAGTTAAATTAATAGTAAGTGAAGTTAAATAAAATGCACATAGCATTTAACTTTCTAAGCTGGAGCTATCAACCTATTAAATCAAATATCATGGTTGAATTAAATATTAAACTTATTTATATATAAGAAAACTGAGGCAGAATATCAAAAGGCCAGTTTTGAGGATGGTACCTCAGGACTGCTCTACAACTGGCATTTCTTTGGGGTTAACTTATTTCTTTGTAAAATGCTGTGTGCCCACAAGCAACCTTGTCGCAGTTACAAGTCATCTGATATTCTAGTGCACACTAGGAAACCCACAGAGACGGACCTGCCCTCAGTGCTTCAGGGGTGCCTGAATCCTCATCCCCATCTATATCCACATCTCCCTGCACTGACTACACATCTGCTCACTCCTCCCACTACTTGGCCAACTCCTGGGGTAATTCCTTCCCTTCTGCTGTATTGCTCTGCCATGGATTCATCCTGTCAGGTACCGCCTTGCTGGTTAAAAGAGAGTGCTGCTTCAGGACCCCTGGGCTATCCTTCTGTTTACTCAGCAGTCAGATTCACTGTGTACCCAGACCCATCACTGTGCAGGCATGAGAGCATACCACCCCCTACAATCACAGCAAAACCAACTTTCCCAGCACATGAAAGTGATGGTGTACAGGCTTTTGGACTGGTTTATAAGTATCTTCCAGAGGATGACAAGACTTCTGGCAGTCCTCAGGTCTGTTGCTGTGTTAGAGAGGTAGCTGCTCCTGCTGCCAAGGGTTTCATCACTCACCTCCACGTATCCCTGTGGGGTTGAACATGATGCAGACCAGGAGACTAATTTTGAAAGGAACAGCTTATAGATATGATGAATCCAGAAGCTGTCAGGGGCTTGGAGATCCAGCAGGTCCCCAGACCACACCTTGGGCTGGTTGGAACATAGCATATAAACACAGTAGTAGAAGCAATCATTTCTGGTAGACATGGAATACAGGTTTCTTCATGAAAGGGCAGAAATAAAAGTAAAGGCAGTGAGAAATATATATTTGCTTAATTCTATGCTAGATCTTACGGGATAAAAAGGAAATGTTCAGATAAAAAGACAAATCACACTGCACTATGCACTATGCAAATGCAATTTGGCATTTTCTACTCTGTACTCTTTTCATTGTAGCTATTATGCTCTCACTTCTGCCCAGTGAGCTTGGCACTATCAAAAGTAGTGGTGGGCTGCTAGGAATCCCGTATGTGTCACAAGGCAGATGGTTTGAAGGACAGCCACTTAGACTATAGTGTCAGATTAAAAGTTTGGAGCCATTTTCCTGATTCTCAGTTTCATCAGTGCCCTCAGCCTTGCACTGATATGTGACACAACGAACTAAATGGGCTGAGTCTTACATTGCAGAAGTTTCCAGAGAGATTTTGAGGCCCTACCCTTTGGGCTGCTGTAGAGTGCAGGTTACTGTACACTGCATTTTATGGTGACCTGTGCTTTTTAAAAAGTGAAAACACAAATTAGAGAGTGTGCCCTAATCTAGCACGCAGCTGACTCTTGTTCCTGCAACAGAGAGGAGGCACCACACAAGCAGCAGCAAGGAGTTTTCTGCTTTCCTTGCTGTGTCTCTCTGCAGAACTCTTCTTTGGTAGAGATGCTGCTCTGTAGCATCCTTTGAAAGAAGATCACCTTGCAGAAACACATACAATTACTGGCCTGTCTCTGCTGCTTCTCTTTAGATAGCTAAGTCCCTACCAGCATGATTAGAATCAGCATTTTTTTTTTCCATCTGCAAAATTTGCCACTGCTGCTCTGTTTCCTTTCCGTGTACATTTCTTTCTTATGATAAGCTCAGAGGGTCTACCAAAATGGTGGCTCTTTTGACATTCCTGTCACAGTTTACCATGGCCAAGCTCACTGACACCTGAGAAGAATGAGCATTCCCAAATGTGTGGAAAAAAAAAATCACAATTTTATTGTTGTTTGCATGGCCAGGTTAAAATTCAGGGGCACAGCTGCTTGGATTTTAGTGCGGCTGCTGACACAGAGCAGTGACCATACTCTATTGAGTGTTCACAGTTTCTGGTTTGCATCAGAGGGAAAATGAACCCAGTTAAGAGAGGATATGTTCAGGCAACTCTCATACATGTCTTAAGAGAAGGGTGAAATGATGGAGGAATACATCTTCTAAAGAACAGTAAATGGGATAGAAAAGGACAGAGAAGAGTTAAAAAGGTCTTGTAAGAATGAGTGAGAGCATTGTGGCTTTGGGGGGGGGGGGGGGGGGAAAGAACAAAAAAACCCCC
>NDXB01005231.1:67008-82747 GCA_002631895.1 Agapornis roseicollis
TAATCTAAATCATCAAATTCAGCACTCATTTTTAGAACAGTCTATTTCTATCGTTAAGGAAAGACTAAGGCTTGAACTTGTGGTTCTCTATATCGCAAGCTGCTGAGGTTCAAAGAGATTATTCATATATATATTGCATGGAGTTGGTGAGGAGGTGAAACTGCCAAATATCCTGAACTTCTCTATTTTGGGAAAGATGGTGGGCTAGAATGATCTTATAAAATGTATTCACGGCTTAAATTGAACAATTTAACACTCTGAAGCTTAAGTAAAAAATTAATAGAAGGCAAATCTTTGAAGTGGTGGCATGTGTGTAAGCCTCTTGTCCCCTGCAGCCAAAAAAAAAAAGTCATCAAGGCTTCAGACAAGCAGCATTAAGCATTTGAATTCTCCATAAAAATATTCACGATGTAGAGCAATTACTTGTTTTTGATATTAGAGAAAAGTTGCTAAAATATGTTTATTTTGCTTCTCTCTGTATAATATAATTTGGAATATGTGCTTTGCATGACTTCTGCTTCATGGTAGATTCATCCTTTATGGTGCAATCATATGCCCCTATGCACATACATACATATATATAGATTTATAAACACACACATGCAAAGAACAGATAGACTAGACGGTCAGAAATTCTTAGCATGTACTCTGTTATTTCTGTGTTGCTCTTGCTTAAAGCACATGTTTAACATTTTACTTGACTTGAAATCTTAGTAAGGTAGATGGATTAAGGAAAAAAAGCCAAAGGTTGAAAGGATGAATAGCTTAGAGAATAAAGCATTGGGCACTTACAGTACTGCTGGCATTGAATGCAAGGAATCAGTCCTACAGACCTCAAAAGGGTGAGGAATGAAACTCAAACACACCCAGTTTGGTCAGCCCCAAAAACCTAACTGAACAAAGACATCTCAAACCTGCAGCTTGGGTTAAAGAGCTAAGACACTAATCCAGTACAAAAGGCTTTATTCAGACTGTTTACCCTTTTGTATGTATGTATATACAATCAAAACTAATTTTTTTTCAGACCCTGATGTGAACCAGTGCTCTATACAAATCTGGGGGGAAAAAGTCCAGCAAGTTATTTCACTGACAAAAGTGGCCTTTATGTTGCTTCAAAAGTGGCCTTTACTCTTTGCAAAGTTCCTTTAGAATAAGCTCTGTGAGGAATTTTGTAGAAAACAGAGCTACTTTACAGTATTTTCTCTGCATTGACTCTTTAAACATACTAAATCTGTGCTTTGTTAACTAAGCATTCAAATGTAGAGAAATCCAAAGAGCAGGTCAACTTTCTGTCCCTAACGACAGCTTTCTCTCTCAACCGGCCAATGGCCTGGTCACACAACCTAACCTTCTGCCCTGGAAGATTTATCATCAGCTTTGCATACGTTCTTGTCTCTTTGAACTAAATGGGGCTGCTCAACATGCCTTAAAATTTAGCTCCTGTGTATGTCTCTGCTTGACTGAAGCCCAAGCGTTATTAGTGATAAAAGCTAATTGTAGATGTTTTGCTCTTGTTGATGGGTTCAAAATTTAGCATAACGTGTGTCTTGCTGCCTTGTTTAAACTGTAAACTCTTCAGGGAATGGGCTGCCTTTTATTCTCCATGGCTTTCAGCATACCAGGAAGCTAACTTCAGCTGGGGTCTTTAGGTGCTACCACGGTACAGATATATAAACGACAGTATAAAAAGCGACGTCAAAGAAAATGCAAGCATGCGAACCTGGCTACAGAAGCCTTCTGGGAAAGATATGAAGCATAATAAATGAAGCTAATTTAACCCATCTTAAAACAACTGATTGAACCAGCAATTAGATTGGAAATAAAGTAAAAAATGGAAATCTTTCCATAAACATTTCCTACCTTTTTCAGTGGAGCAGTGCAAAGTCAGTATGTCACTCACCCCTACCCAAGCCTTGCTTTGGTTTATTCCCTGTTAAATAAGAAAAAAAAGAGATAACCTATGTGACTTCTGCTGCAAAGTGTTTTTGCAATACTCAAGAGAAAAAAATCCATGCCTATACTAAAAAAAACCTTACATGTATCTCCTTAACCAGTAAAAAGACATGCCTGCAAGAGGTTCTAGAAGCTCAAAATGAACCAGATAACACATGGGTTCAAACCTTCTGTTTTTTGTCTGCAGATATTAAGTATATTGCTGCGAATATAGAGCTGAAAGACTATTCAGATGCAAGAAGGCAATACTCAATTTCTCCTGCTGAAGACAGTTTCTTTGTCAGAATTAGAGGAATTCTAAAGGGCTTTTCACTCACACAAAAAGCCGCCTGCCAGCAATGATCATGGTTAAACAAAAAGCATGTCCAATAGAGCAAGCCACTCATGTGACTATCATTTGCAACCCAGGTACTGGGAGCAAACGCTGGCTGCATACTTTGATCTAAATATACCCCAATTAAGGTTTGACTGATTATCTGTACTCACAGAGTGGAGGTAGGCAAATTTAACAAACACCAATGAGGAAACTTGGGCTTATGGAGTAATTTAACAAAGGCAACATAATAGCAATAACATAGGAGCAGCAAACCACCTGCTCCTCTGCTGGGTTCACTTTCTCATGGACCTGTCACACTGGAGAGCTCCTCACACAAATAAAACAAGAAATAAGTAATTCTCCTGAAGAGCAATTGTTAAACGACCAGTCCCGAAATACACCCTGATGGAAACTGATATTAAGTTATAGTTTTAAACCTCTTTGAGGAAGTCAAAGGCCTCATTGATTATAGCTGAGGTTTTAACCAAAAGATGTGTGAAAAAATTAATGCTTCTCACTTTGTGAATTACATGTGGATTTTGCAGTGCCATTGGCCAAAAAGATGAAGGTGCAGGAGAAAATCTTCATGAAGACAGCCTACAGAAAATAATGGAAAACATTAGCTTATCTTTATGTTGTTTTATATCACAATTTAACATTTCTCAGAGATTCATTGCTTTGTTATTTGGGCATGTTATAATTCTAATTTAATTTTTTTTTTTTTGGCCTTGGATTTGGTGTTTTGGCTTTATTAACATAGTTGCTTAATCACTACTGAGCAACATAGAGTGAAATTTTGAAGTAATATATACAACAATAAATCTTTAAAAAATGGAGATTGTGCCATGAGATTGATACCAATGGATCTAGAAGATAAAGCTACAAGATGAAGAACCTTTCTTGTTTTGGTGGATGAGAGGAAATAGGCTGAAAACATAACGGAACCATGGAAAGATGCGTAACTAAACTGAAGGCTCTGAAAACAGTATTAGTATGGGGTAATTTCACATTTGTGAACAATAAAACAGAGAAATTGGTTCAAAAAGCAGTGTTGCTAAGAGTTGTTCCAAAGACTATTGAGATGGGATATTTTCGCAGAAGATTCGGCCTGGATCCTAAGGGACTAATTTTACTTTCAGGTGACCTATGTATGTGAGTCAGCACCTTGGGTAAGCATTTGAAATGGTGCCCATGCACCATTTGTTCCCTTCCTCTTACCAATTGTATAAATGACAATTAATATGCACATCTGAACATGCATATTCACTGCGGGACCGCAGACACTAGAGACCTTTGCTTCATTGTCATAACGTGTTTTTTCCCATGAGTAAATTTACTGCTAATTCTTTCAGCTCTCACAACCAAGCATTGTTAAAAACAGGGAAAAAAAAAAAAAGAAAAAGGAAAAAAATTATTCAGACACAGCTAGTGAGAAANTTCACTGCGGCAGACACTAGAGACCTTTGCTTCATTGTCATAACGTGTTTTTTCCCATGAGTAAATTTACTGCTAATTCTTTCAGCTCTCACAACCAAGCATTGTTAAAAACAGGGAAAAAAAAAAAAAAGAAAAAGGAAAAAAATTATTCAGACACAGCTAGTGAGAAATCTGAAAGTTTTGATTAAAAAGATGTTGACACAGATGTTGTGTGAGTTTGTGTCTGACAGCCTCCTTTGCAGACTGGGTTTCCTGGACAGGTTAAGCATGGGATTAAGCTCACCTCATTTCAGAAGTCTTAAACATAAGATGTCCTAGCCACTATGGTCTTTCTTCACTGTAGACAGAGAGGAGAAAAAAAGACCTTTTCAGAAAGCCATTCATCTTAGGCTTTTAAGACAGCTACACTGCTCGAATTGCCTCTAGAGGGGCCTGTTTTCCTCCATTACAGTGAAAGTCTAAATAGAGGAGCTGAAGTTGAGATGACTAACTCATAGGCATCTGCTTTAGGGCAGATCTTCTCTTACAGATATCCATGGAGTTTCTCTTGCATGTCAGGCAGGCCATGGTCATTGTGTGCTGGGCTACTGAATGCATCAGAGAAGATTTGACCATGAAGGGAAACAAGACAGCTTCCAAACTCATAAAGAAATGAGAATAAAAGGAATCTGCTTGGAGTGGAGCTGGCTGTGAAAGGTTCAGTTCTGGATCTAGACCTGGACTTTAGAATACAGTAGCCAGTGGAAAAGAGCAGGGGCCAAAATTTGGATCAGGGCTGGCACTGTTCTGCCCATGCTCACAAAATGCCTCAGGTCAGTGGCTGGCACTAAGTGCCATATGCAACAAAATGCCCACACACCCTGGAACCAGCTCAGGGCTGCATGTCAGCTTAAACTCACAGTTTCTTCCATTTATCAGCTCCTGTCACAAATGGAACATTACAGCAGCAGAGATTTGGGGGTCTGTGTCTGTTAGTCTTAGTTTGCTGTGAAAATGTTCATGATAGTCCTTTTACTATCAAGATGTAATGCTACTGATTAAATTACAAATGACACAATACATCAATTCTTATTAGAGATGCTCAGGTCTCTGAGTATGTACACTCACGTGGCTGATACCCCTTTTGCCCATTTCTCATAACATTCAACCCAGTAATTATCAGCAAAGATTTCAGATCAGACTTGAGGTAGTCACGCATTTCACTGTCAATCAAGGGGCTTATGTTTTTTGGCGATGTTTATGTGATATAAGGGGTCAGAGGTTTTTAACCCTACTTCCCCTGGTGAACTATTACAATCCTCTGTTGGATTTTGCTGGGAAAGGAACATATCCTATTAAGCTGCCATCAATTCTTCATCCTGTAGCATCACTTCACCATTCACAGATATGATATCTTTAAGGCTGAAATTTTGCATCAGGTTGAACACTTTGTTTATTTCAGTAAGACCTGAAAGATCTTGGGACTAGTCTTCAGATATGATGAGACCTGTCAAACATGACTTCACCAGTTTTCATAAACAAACAATAGCTTATTATTTAATGATAGTTTTAGACAGTACTAGATACAACTTGTTCACAACTAGTCTGAAAAGATGATTATCTTTTGAAAATGGTTGTCTTTCACACTTTTTATCCAAAACACAAATACACTTGTCTGGAAACTGGAAATGCTTAATTTTTAATGTAATAGTTTAAATTTTCTATTATGACAGGGCGGAAACCTTTTTTGGGGGGGAAGAAGTAATGAAATAATTAAGCTGTTTACTGAACACACACACACAACACACACACAACACACACACACAAACGCACCCATTTTGGTGGAAAAAGCTTGGCAAAATAAAAAGCTTTATTGTATTCTTACAGTACTCTGGGCCCTACACATGTAATCTATGAAAACTTTCTAAGTCCTGGATAACCTCTATAATTGGACGAACTGAGAAGTTCATGATAGTTTCTGGAAGTGGCATCTCAGCTATTCTAGTTTTATAGTGGCACTTATGCTCCTTTGATAATAATAATGATAATAAACCTTCTTTTTTTTTCCTAACAAGTCACAATACGATGAGAACACAAAGTGTCCCTCAGTATAATTCTGCAAAAATTTGGAAGCAGTGCTGTGACAGAAGAGCTGAGAAAATGAAACAGATAAAACAGTTGACCGAAGTAATGTAACTCTAAATAGAGATGCAATAAATAAGAGCCACTGAAGTATTTTGACCTATAAAAAAGTGGCTTTTTGGATAAAATCCACTTACACAGCTGTAAGGCAGACTGAATTTTAAGTATGATGCTGCAGAGGCACAAGGGCACTGACATAGTCATAGAGTCACCTTTTAATAAGTGAAGTGTTAGGGGGCCAGGCAACCCATGGAGGTGATATGGAGCCGCTTGCTTCCAGGTCACTGCTTTGAATCTGGCCCTGGCTGATGCCAGCTGAAAGCTTAACTTTTTGATGACTGCTTGGTGGTCTTAAAACCTCCCCCCTTGGTTAGGTTCAGCATGAGAGGGTGTTTGCTGCACTGGCAAGTGTTTTCATGGTGATGGTGGATTTGCATCTGATGGTTGGTGCGGAACAGGAAGGTGTGAGTATGGCATGTCGCTCTGGTGCCCATAACTCAGGGGAACTCAGGGTATTGACTCCCGTGTCACTGTAGCTATGTAGTTGAAGAAACTCCCTGCAGTGCATCAGTCTTCAGGACACAGAGTGCTTTATTCTGCATGGCTGTTCCTTAGTATCATTTGTGAAAAGTTTGTGGTAGGTGGTAAACCTAAAAGTAAGTAAGATAATCCTAAAAATGTTTTGGTTTATGATAGGCCGACATTATACCATTTTACATCTATACCCCACTGCCCATAACATGCACACCTAGAAGCCCAGAAGCAAGCTCACAAAACAGCATAACATTTTCTGGCTATTTATTTATTTGCTACACTTACTTTCTAATGGAGTGTGTGAAGCATCATATTTAAAACATGACCTTAGAAACTTAAAAACGCATCCGTTTCTCCCAGAGAGTATACAACTGCCAGAGAAAAGGGGACATTCAGTAAACTGCATGTCACTATCAGCTATTGATAGCCAGTGATTTGTTCTGAATCCAAAGGCTAAACCAACCCTCATGCTGCTGTATGTCAGATGCAATTGGTCCAAAGTCAAAGTTTTACAGCTCAGACAGGGCGCACTTTATCCTTCAGGCTGCTACTTAAGATAGCCATGACCCTGAGGAGAACCAGTCAACAAAACAGACAGACAAGAGGATGTGATTTGTATGCATCCCTGAGCCTGCTCAAATCACCTCTGACCTGCAGGTCAGGCTGCAAATGACAGCAGAGTGCATGCACCTGATCAGACAGCACATTCTCATTAGAAACCCTGGGAAAAGGGGGCAGCTACACTGTGTTTACTCATAGACCAAATGCAATCTACCCAGGAAATGAGAAGAAAAAAGATCAATTTAGCTCAACAGAAGGATGTGAGCAACATGTGAGTATGTTATGAAATACCAAATTAATCTCCTTATTCTTATAAAGCCAGATGGAAGCTCTCTGCCTGGGTGCGGTATCATGAAGACAGGTTAGCAATGAAAAGGGGGTATTTATTAGCTGCAGAATGCCATGCCAGGAGTCTTTGCTGGGATGCCATAACCTCTACTGAATAGAGTGAGATCAATGATCAAAGGCATTTATAGGCTTGATTTGATGCTGGTGCTAGTTGAACATCAGTGCAGTTTGCTGATTTGACAGTCATATAGTCATCATTACTAATTTACATCAGCATTATGTATTTTTTTCTGGAAGAGAAGGCTGGATTTACCCAGCAGAAAGGCAGTCTTCACATGGAAATCTGGGCTTTACTAAATTTGGTTGTTTAGATATGGGAGCTTGTCAAGTTATCAGAGAGACCGAGTACATTGTTTTGCTGCCAGGCTTCTACAAAGTTTGGAGGCAGCCAGTGCTGTGGTTTCGGTTTAGGATAATAATGAACATGTTTGGAGTAACGCTGGGATTTGGAGGGTGCATGTGTTTCGTGACTGTATTAGCGCAGAGACTAAGGACCACTCTTCACTGGTTCCCAAAGTTTGTGTTACATTTCTTATAAATTCAATCTGGCACTAGACTGAAGGCTGCAGTGCTGCCACGATCCATCTATGCTAAGCAGGCCTGCTGATGGCAGGGAGGGACCTGTGGCCTGGGCACATGGCGCCACTCATGCAGACACTAAGGAAATGTGATTTGTGTCTCCACTTGTCAGGGGCTGCAAGGACTGCTCTGGCTTTGGTGTCAGGTCAGACCTGGGGCTACATGGGAATCGTGCTGCCCACCTATTGCCTTAGTCCTAATGAAGATCAGCTTAGCATGCAACTCTTCTGCCTCAGCTCTTTCTGCTCCCAGCCCTCACTGCGCTGCCTCCCTACTTGTTCCCATTTCTCTGCCCAGGCAGAAGACGTGGCACTGGCTGCAATGGGCAGGAATTCCTGCTCAGTCCTACCACAAACTGACCACAGCTTGGAGGTTAAATCCCCATGTTCAGTCCTGGAGAACAACAAATTTAGATATTCTGGAGCTAAGCTACTGCCAGCACAGACCAGAAGCATACCGCTAATATGCTTTTTGAGTGCCTTGTGAAGTTGCTAGTGAGGAGTCAACATCCCATCCTATAACCATTCTCTTCAAGAGTAAAACTGAATATAATGAATGTACTGGTAGACACGGGCTTTCGCCATTAATGTGAGATGGGAAATAAAGCTGAAACAGAATTTGATCTGGTCCTTTGCTTAGAATGAGGGGGGATTGGCGCTCACTGTGTGAAGGTTAGCTATTTTGCATTTTCCACAGCACATCCACACATTTATGATATCCATGTCAGCAGAAAGGAAAGGAATCCTACACACTGGCATTATTTTAAGAGGCATCATTTCTATGAATTAAATACATGCATTTTTAAAGCTCTCTGTATAAGTAATCTGGTGACAAACACACTGGTGAGGAGCCATCCTTACTTTTTACATAGGTGTCAAATGACCACATATTATAACATTAATGTTGTTCTGATGCCTACTAGACAGTCATTGAGGCCCATGAGTATAACACTTCTTGGTTGTAACATGTTTCAGCATCCTGAGGTGGGGAAGAGAGAGAATGCTCCTTACAGAGCTTCCCTGTGCAGAAGAAAGACGTGTCCCTCGGAGTATCATGAATGGGGTCACAGCAGTCTGTATTCCTAGTAAAATCCTTCCCAGTATGCTGGACACAGTTCTAGGGAGAATAATAAAAATAGACTTTGTTGCTGGAATAAAATAAGAACAGAGGAATGAGAGAACAGCTGTACTGAGTCAGACCAAAGGTCCTTCTGCTCCTATTCCTGAGAGTGTCTAGTAATAACTGCTTAGGGAAAGACTATGAGGAGGACAGCACGCAGTGACCGTTCCCATGGCAGAGTCTCTTCACTTTCAGCTATCTGTAATTTAGGAATTTCCTGACACAGATGTGGTATCCATTCAACTTTTCTTTCCAGGCTTTGCATAGTTCCTTTTTGAGCCTATTTGGCTACCACATCTCTTCTAGAGAGGAGTTACATGGTACAAGGAGCCTGAGTACCCTGTGTGTGAAGGAGCAGTTTTGTCTGTCTTATAGTTCTGTCTAGTAATTTCATTTGGTGCTTCTCAATTATCAGACCAAGAGAAATTATGAGATTCTGATTGCACTAGGAAGAAAAATCATGAAGCCAGAAAATCTCCCTGTCATTTATCTTTGTTGTGGTTTCTACTACATTACAAGCTGTGCAGTTGTTGGTAAGCTGCATCGTACTAACAGGAGCATATGGGAAGTACAAGAAATGACAGCAGAGTCTGGAAGGAAATGCATCTTGGTAACGTACGCACACCTGTATCTACAGATGAGAGATTTTGAAAGCTTACTACAGTGTGTCTGCAGGCTTTCAAAAACTGCACTTTCAAAGGCAACGAAGCAACAACAACTTTTCAAAGGCAGTGAAAAGCTGGGCATTTGCAGGGATCTTTTTCCAAAAGATCCCTTTTTCCTTTTTCCCTTTTCCTTTTCCCAAAAGGAAAAAGAATGTGGCCAAATACCATGTTTTCGTCTGTGGCTATAACTTCATTGTAGCTTGTTTCTTCGATATGTCACCCACAAAATCTAACTAATTGCATCCCATCTGAGCCCCAGACAATACTAATGTGTAATGGATAACACACAGATTATGGAGAGTTAGGCAAAGCATCATGATAACCGTTTTCTTCAAGTTTCAGCAATGACTGCAAGTAGTATGGTTTATATTTTTGTGAACCCCTGAGCTTTCCAAGTTTGCTGGACAAACTGATCAATTCATGTGTAAATAAAATATATTGCATCCTATAGGAAAAGAGCAGTTGATAAAAAGGATCTAGCGCTGTGAGTCTTTATGATCAAGAGAGGGAAGAATTTCTTTGTGTCACTACAAAATGTTACTCTGTCCCTGAAAGGAAGGAGACAGAAAGCTAGTTCTATGCAAAAGCCTGACTGCATGTGACTGACCCAGCAGGAGAAGGGCTGGCTCTCTTTCTTGGGCTCCTTCTGTTGCAAGACACAGATCTTAAGTAAGTGCCAGATGCCTTTGCCTGGTTTCTTGGGGGCACTCAGGCCAAGTGATACATTTTAAAACAAGAAGGGGAACCATCACAAGCTGTTTCTCCTGAACTTCATTGCTCTGCTGAAAATGGAGCACAGCAAATACATGTGAATTCTACTCCTTTTTCCATTACACACTGATAATGACTCTCGTTCATGTCACGAGAAAGGATTTCATCCTTTTCCTTCTTCCTTTTCAACAGCAGTCCTTGTTTAAAATTATCCTGTCCCTTCTGAAATGTGCTTTTTCAGGGTGACTGAGCCTAGAACTGCTTGAGAAAAAACATAGTTCTTCCAAGTTGGACTGCATCTCATCAAAGTGTTTTTCCCCTTAGGATTTTATGGAATGTTACCTCACTTTATGACAGTTCACATCACAGTGTAAATGCTGAACATTTCTGCAAGTGAGGCAATGCGCTGTGAAATGTCAGGCAAACGATAAAATCAATAATCTGCAAGTTACCAAAGAGAAATGAAACCCATGGATGTCAGTATTTTTTGGGTCAAAGGCATATGCTCCAGAACGATGATGGCCAAACACTTTTGGGTTGTTTTGTTTAAGTTTTAAACTCAGACAGCATAAAAAATGGCTCTTTGTGAGCAATTAGGAGCATCTTTATATATGCATCTTCCATATTTTATTTCTTTAGCTGAGACGGTGAGATTGAAAAATTACTTGTTTTCTTTTGTATCATCTTTTCATGCCCTCGATGTACATTCTGTAACAAAGTTAACTTGTATTCTTAACAAGCGCAGAAAGCAAGCTTTGAACAATACCTACCTGAGATCAAATGCTGTATTTCTATCGCACTCAGGTCTGCATGAAAAATCAAAAGATGAAGATTGGGATTCTGCTTGAAAAAAAAAAAAAAGAAAAAAAGAAAAGAAGAGAAAAATCTTAGTCAAAAAAGAGTAACATTCATGGAAATGTTCTCTGCAAGTCTGACAAATCTTGGCATAAGTATCTTTTTTGCATTTTTTCTCCCAGAAATTAAATATTTGAAACTAAAATTTGGTTTTTTAAGTATCATCAGTGAAAGAGTTTTAGCACAGTTGTTCAATTTTGACTTTCAGGTTTTAATTGAAAAAAATTACACTTTTATGAGGGCCTTTCCTCCTGCCCACGTTTCCACTAAACAATTATAGCTACTTTTTAGCCAGATTTATTTAATCCTCAGATTGCCCTGTCCAGGAAAGGAAAGGTATTGGATCTTTCTATATTCACTTTAAACTTTACAATATAGGAGGGGAAATGTACTTAACACTGGGATTAAAGCAGTTATAGAACAAGTAAAATAAAGTTCACTTTTAATATTTTTATTGAGCTTATTTATGTGCAGGATTTCAAAAAAGACCATGGGAGAACTTGTGGGATAGGTGTAGCAGTTCTTGAAATAGCTGCAGATACACTGACAGACTAAACAAATGTGGTGCTGGAAACAAAGTCGTGCAGCTGCAAAGGATGGATACAGACACTTTCATAAACCTACAACAAAAAAGACCCCAGCAAAGCCAGGCAAGTGAAAACATCCTGATACAGTGATGTACGGCGGAGGCTAAAAGGTCAATGGCTGCGGCTAAAAGTTATCAAGATAATTATAGCTAATGCCTTGATTGGGGAAAATAAGCACCACCACGGAAGCTTTCCAGCTTTGCACCCCTTGCAGCCTCGGGAGCGCTCCTCCAGGCAGGCATTATTTTGCTGATATAAAGGGCTTTGGGCTTTACGAGCATCACACCTGCAGCACCACTGTTTCTCGGGGAATCATTCAGCGTGCGAGCGAACACGACCCTGCCGACATCAAAAGTTTCCACTTTCCCTCACCCCTTTCAGCGGCCGTCCCTCCCCTCTCCCTGGGCGGCTGGCCGCGGTCTGGGGAACCTCTCACTTTTTGTCCTCTCCCGACCCTTCTGGACCACATTCTATGTTTTTATTCAGGCCATCTGCTCGCCGGGGAAGGGAAACTGGCGTCGGCCGGCACCACAGCCCCTCCTGGCAGTGAGCTGCTTGGCGATGTTACCTTTCCTGCCTGCGGCGGGCTGCTGCCGCTGCCGCAGAGGAGGGCTTTTATTTCCGCTTAAATATATGTGGAAAGGGGTAGGTTTGCGGCGGCGGCCTCCCCTGCTCCCCCAGAGTGGTACGGCCGCCTTGTTCCTGACAGAAGTCTTTCTAAAGACCTGCTCAAGCCTCACTAAGCAGCTGTGAGTTAGGTCATTTTCCCAGGAGTTTTACATGTGGAAAACCGGGCATTAGGAAGGCCTCAGAAAAGGACACCATCTGGCCCCACTGAAAAAAAGGATCATGACACTTTCTGTGGTACCAACAGGCCCTGATGAACCATAAAGGAATTCAGGCCTCGACTGTGATCCGATGGTGACTGGCCCAACAATCCCCCCCCGTGACAGCCTCCCCCATTCAGCCCCGCAGTTATCTCATAGCACAATGGACTTTTGTGCCACGCTGTTTACTGGGGGCGTCGTCAAATCCAGTCGGATTTCTGGGCTCGGCTTCAGCGCCCCTGCTCTTCTCTTTGCTGCAACATGTAACACGCATCGGGAGAGATAAGGACACAAAGGAGGCGGCTTCTTTTCCTTTTTTTCTTTTTCTGCTTTGCTTTCTCTTTTTTTCCCCCCTACTCCTCCAACCCCTCACATTTCTTTCACTGTAAGAGTAAGGCTGCAAGAAAGACCCTTGCTGGGAATCAAGATTCCCTTCCTTCCCCCTCCCCCCATCCCCCCNAAACTTAACATTACTTAAGACTAATTCTAAAGGGTTTTACATTTTATTTTGTAATTCTGTACCCCCCTTGTTTCACTATGAAGTTGGCCAGGCATGATTGCCCCGGGTTTTTTTTTGGGTGCATCCCATCAGGTCCAGCTCATTTAAATGCATTCTAGCGTCATCCTCCTCTACCAAGGATAGATCTTCCTCGCTCTAGAAGCTCTCTTCAACACATTAGGTACTGCTCTGGTTGTTAGGAATTAAATTCCCCATAAGAAACAGAATTTAGGTAAAGATCCTACCCATTAAACACCTGTATTCGTCCAGTGCATATGGATTGTTTAACCACTGAGTTGCTTACATTCTGCTGAATGATATCTTCAGGTGGGGTTTCCATAAGGACAATTATATAAGCTCTTTGTTTAAGTCTCCCCTTCTGTAAAACAGTGTTATTATCCCTTTATTTCAGCTTAACAGTGCAATTTAAAATGAAACACTCCAACCTTCTCAGCTAGTGGTACTAGTGATGCTGAGCATCACAGCAAATTGCTAGCTGGAACACCCAAACCTTATGCCAGGGCAGCACCGGGCTGCTAAAGAGAAGTGGTCTGCTGTGGATACATACTTCATTGTGTTAAGTGCTCATTTACTCACCACACAAGCTAAGTCTGTTCCTTCCAATTACAGGTTTAGTCTTTGGAACATACTACTCAAACACAAGAGATAGGCAGTGCCCCCAGAAGGAGGCTTAAAGGCATGGGAAGCCTCTCTCTACTACCTCTTACCTACCTCCTCCCTCCAAGGCCTGTCACAAGAACCCTCCCTGTGCATCTCTTCCTTAAACCCTCTGCCAAGTCAGGTCTAAACATCCATTTCCATAAGGGCCAAGCCATTACATTCTACTGCCAATCTGGAGAGGCTGAGGTGCCTGTGTTACATCAGTAACAACGGCACTTAGATGTGACAATGGCATTTACCAGTGCAACAGAATTACAGCCCCAGTGCAGACTGAGCTGTTTGTAACCCTGGCCCTGTTTTACTTTGTGCAGTAAATGAAAACAAATGGCTTCCAGAGACAAGTAATGCATTCTGGCAATATTTTAGGCCAGCAATAATTCAGCACAGCTATAAAGGCCTCCAGACTATAGGGAGTTCTCAGATTTTAAGTACTGGTGGTCTGCTATCAAACCTCCAGAGTTTTAACTCATCCTGCTTTCCAAATGATACTGCAGGGGCTGGACTACTCCCTCACAGCAGGGTTTGAAGCAGTACAGAAACAACCGATGTTGTAAAGGCTGATCAGGCATAGCCAGAGGGTAGGGACTTTAAAATGCCACTCTGCTTGACCTGTATCAGCTCAGTGCCACTTTCTCAGGCCCTACTCCATTCTAAGAGTGTAACAAGCAATGCAAAAGTAACAGCATCCCCTCCCCATAGCCCTCCTACAAGACAAATCTTGTTTATTCTGCAGTTCTTCATGACCACTGGGTATATGATTTTGATATGGAGGTTTTGAATCCTTTTCTCTGAAGATTATCTGAAGCAGAAAGATGGTTCAAAGAGGAACAGAAGCTTAGATGCTCTGTTGGTTGCATGCCCGGAGTTGAGACATTCCTGTATGCAGGCCAGCAAGTGTTTGTGTCACTGTCAGCAAGCTTTCTGCAAATTGCTGTGCAACTAGTCAAAGTTGCAAAGGATGTGAAGCACAAGGAACAGCTTGGCATTCAGGTTTGCAGTCATGATTATGCTAGTTCTTTGTAAGATGAAGCAGGCTTTCAAACCAGAGCAGCAGTCCTGCTCTGCAAGCCTCTACATTAAATACAGCATGGGCTGAGGGGATCCAAACACCACCAGGTAAGAACTGAACATCAGTGTGATATCCATAGATCACCCTGATTGTCAGCACATTCTACAGGATTGATCTACACCTATTCTGGGAGGGCTCTGCTGGGTGAAAGAGGCAAGATGCTAGACAAGGTACAAAAGCACAGTCCTCCAGTGCAAGCAAGCATGCCACTGAGTGCATATAGACAGAGCTGCAGGAGGCAGACAGGGACTGTACATGTTCTGTTGTGATGGGGGCCTTGGACCAGTCATTTTGAAGGAAAGCTATTTTCATCATTGCTTTGGCTTCATCAGGCACAGCTTTTCTTCACTGTATGACAAACATATGAGTTGTCTCAGACTGTGCACTGATTTGTGTTGGGATTTCAGCTTGTTTGACTATGACATGCATCAAAGACATGACCAGGCCTTCTGGGGCCATCTGCTGGAATTCTGAACCACATGTAGTTTTAAGAAGAGACATAAAGAGATGGGAAACATCCCTGAAGGACAGTAAAACCAAAATCGAAACAGAACAATAAAGAGCTCAGAAAACAGAAGAGCAAGAAGAAAAGGAGACTAGAAAATGGTGCAGAATTCATCAGTGCTCTCAGAAACAAAAGCATTGAGGACAGAGGCAACCACCCTGTTGTGTGTCCATCACACTGAGTGGCCAGGGAAATGAGTCAGCCCTGCAGCTCTGCATTTCATGCCGCTGGGAAAAACTTTCTTGGCCTCTTCTATGATCTCATCCAGCTTCTCCATGCTGGAAACAATCTAACAATCTCCTTCTGCATTTCCCCCCCCCCCCCCCCCCCCCCCCCCCCCCCCCCCCCCCCCCCCTCCCCAACAAAACACAC
>NDXB01005231.1:82819-93686 GCA_002631895.1 Agapornis roseicollis
CCCCCCCTCCCCTGGCTTTCCATGCACGTAACTCATTAAAAGTAAGAAAATACTAGGCTTGACTGTGGTGGGTGAAGGGAACAGCTGGAACACAAGTGAAATGGCAGGTCTCTTCTGATCCAGAATGCTTGCACCGCAGCAGAGCAACATAATGGAAGCTACTAATACAGTACTTTAATGAAGACAACCCCCATGCAACATCTGACTGTGTGAATATTCATACTTAATATTTATATGCTTTGGCAATTCTTGCTTATAACCTCACCTATGGCTGACACTGTGCTGATACTTCACTTGCAGATGGGATAAAACCTAGACATCATTTGAAATTGAAGGAAGAAAACAGTTACCTTGCTCAACAAAGTCAATCTACACTGAAGGGAAATCTGCTTTACTCCTGGTTCCTGATTGATAGAAAAATTTCCAGGCCAGATAAGACTATGGTAGGTGCTTAAAAAGTAAAGTTCTGCAGTCCTGCAGTCACCTGATGCCCCAAATGCCAGTGATCTCAACAGAAGTTGGAATGCTCTGTTGTTAGAAACCAAGTCATTAATGCCAGTTCTGAAAGCGTTCTTTAGAGAAAGAATACAGTTGAAAGTCTCATAAACCAAAGTTATCTCTGTTGTTAAAAGCAGCTGTCAGAACATGACTGTATTATAGAAAAAGTCAACTAAAACACTTATAAATTTATTCCTCAAGTCTAGAAGCCCACTTGCAACTGCTTTATCTCAATGGTCAATTACAAACAAGCTCAATGTGGACAGCACCACAGCAATGAGGCAGAAACATCAAAAGTTCAGGGTGGCAGACCAAAATGAGCTTCAATGCCAGTTTGAACAGTAACGATACAGAAGTGATAAGTGCCCTTTCCCCCCAGACTCGCTCTTCAGTGTTAGGCCATTCATCATCCTAACAGCATATCAGAAACAGTTTTTGCCCTGTAGCAACTCCATCTAACGTGATGTCTATTAAAACACTGAAATTAAAATACAGCTTACAATAGAAGACAGTTTTTAGTGGTTTCCTTGTGTAAGAAGCTCACTTATCTATTCCTGAGGCCAAGTTAATGGACTTGAGCGTTGTTAGCCTCAATGCTGATGATGGGGTATTCAAAGCTCACATGGGGGAGCTGTAAAAAAATTCTTATTAGGGCTCCAGTAGAAAATGTAAAATAACTTTGCACTAGAATTCAGCAGCGTGGGGAAAGCTGCATTGTTCTAAGTCCATGCAGTGGGAAAGTCCTGCTTCAGTATTTGACTACACCATTGCCTTTCACGAGCAGCAGATGCTGCCATATGTTTTCTTGAAATACTGGCCCAGAAAACTATGCTTCCTGGTGTCTCGCTCAAAACACAGATTGGTTGATGCTAACATCCCTGCTGGGACCCAGTGGTTGCCTCTGTAGGAACAATGAGAGAGCAAAGCTATTTGGCTTACTTCCCTTGGAAGGGATTTTTTAGGAACCTATTAGCAGCAGGAGTTTCAGTAATGACCCCTATATAACTATACACACACAACTCATTTTAGCATGAGCTATAGAATGAACTGGATTATCTAAATTTTATGGTTTGGATAAGAAGCAAGATGAAGATTTACACCCTCTATTACATTTGCCACATCAAATCAGCGCCCTGGACTGCACTCAGACAAATACTCAGTGGAAATTCAGGCATGTCCAAAACCGTACTGTATATTTAGTCCAAGCTCAGACACTGCAAGCTCTCCTATGAAATAAATGAAGTAGAAAACTCATTGACAGGACTGCTTGTGCAAAAATGCACAACAAGCATTCTCCTTTGCTTGCAGCAGTTTGCACTGCAAGGCCAAGTTCAGCCACGTCAGCAGCATTCTCTGAACGTGGAAGTTTGAGTTGATCCAACCCAAACTGAGCAAGCTACAGACCTGTGCCACTCAGTAGCTTTTCAATGGCTCACAGCCCATTTAGAAACCCACATGTGCTCCTAACGAAGGGAAGTATATAACAAAAAAAGCTTTCTCTTACAGTCACAGTTTTACTCTTAAAGGATTTCAGGAAAGATCTCAGTATCCATTATTCACATGGATTAGAAGCTGTTAGACAGCTGCTAGCAACAGAATATGCCCCGAATCTGTTTTTAGCAATTCCAGTGTCAGTAACAGCCTAAGCAAGAGGCAGTTCTTGGTTCCTGGCCATAGTTGGCAATATGCTGGCTTTTATCCTTCTGTCTTCTTACAGCCCCACCTGTGCCGCCACACAGATAACACGAAGTTTGAACTGCCCTCATACCATCTGGTGGGAATTTGCTTTCTACTTGCTGCCAGGAATAGGGGGGAGAGGAGAAGCAGCTCACATCACAATACAATCTTTTGCATATACATAGAGTAAATCAATAAAAGCAATTTCTTGCCTGCTAATTCAATTCTGGCAAGCTCTTTGTTAATCATGCTCCCAGAACATTTGATGCTGCAATAAAACATTTTGTTGTGAACACTTTCCAAGTGAAATTAATAAAAAGCCTTTAAAATAAATCAACTTTTATTTCAAAACACCTTTTCCAGTTGTAGGTGCTAGGCCCTGACATAGCACAGACTGCAAGCAAACCACCAAAGTTATTATTGTGATTACTTAAATTAAGTAAACTCTCCAGTGGTGTGCTGAGCCAATGCTCACACTCTTTAATCACTCTCTCAGACAAAAAGGTCACATTCTCAGCATCTATTCCAACGATGTACAATGTCTTTTAAGAGAGATCATGCATTCTGAGCATATACAGACACTGATTATTCTCTCTGCTCCTTTTTTCTCCTTTGAGCTGTGAGGTAAGGAGTTAGGCAAGGGTTCACAGCCAGGAAAGAAACATCCTTGAGGGGAGGGAAGAAAAAAACCCAAAAGAGCTGCAAATAGGAGTTTAGAAGTAGTCTGAAGAGCTTTCATCCTTTGTTTTTCTGCATTTTAGACAGGATTATAAGTAAAAATACTTTGTTAACACTAGCAGACTGCTACTCCAAGCATTTCCAGCACAAATGGAATAAAAAAGACCTACAGAAAGATACCCTGTTTCTTCAAGGACTAGCACATGGGCCTGTGTGCTCTGTTGATGGTTCTGGTTAAAACCAATTCAGCAGAACAGCCTATTTAGCATTTGAAACCATTTATTTCTTTATACTTCCAAGGTCTTAGCAAATAGTTGTTGAATACAATGCAACTCCCACATCATGCTCTATCACTATTACAGGCACTGTAACTACAGTCACTCCATTTATACCTCCTATTGCAGCCTGCAGTGCTTAGGATATAAAAGTGCTTACCTAGTCTACATGCCATGGCAATAAACTCAGTTGCACAAACAGGATGCAATGCTATGTGATATATGCACAGAATACTGATTTATTTGAACATAACCCCAGTGTGTAGTTAAAAACATAAGTCTCTTCCCGTGTCATGATACCAGCTTGCCTTATGTACCTAACTGCACCATGTTACATTTTTTTACTGAGTTCAAATGCAAAGTGAGTCAACCTGTAGAAGGTTGTAGCTACTTTGAGTCCTAAATGCATATCTCCATCAGTACTTCTTGAGTTTTAAAAAGGGTAAATAAGTGTTAGGAACAAGATTAGAAAAATATTACCTTAAGCGATATATAAGGTTCAGTCAAGTTCAGAGCTCAAAAGGAATCCAATACCTACCACTAAGTCATTTCCTGACTTAAAATTCTCGGCAAAGTTTTCACAGATTTCATTTAAAATACTTATTTTATTTGGAACAATCCCAGGATTTGCAGTGCTGCCTCTTGCTCATGTTTATTGAGACACTCCCAAACAGTCACAGGCTCTATTCCAGTCACCCTTGCCCATGTCAGTTCAGGTATATCATACTCGAGGGGAAATTTCCCTCTCTGACCACCTCCAAGTCTGGCTGGAAGACATAACTACCCTGGAATACCTAGACATTGAAAGCAGGGTCTAGCTCACCAATTTTCTTTCCTCCTTGCTCACAAAAATAACTCTCACTGCTCTTCATGTATCTTTGCAGAGACAAAGGATTTGCTAAGGTTTGCAGGGTGTGAATGGATTGAGGTTCAGGTTTGGTCAGTGCTAGTTGGCCACTGCTTCAAATAACTGCCTCAAAAGACAATTTTCCATGTTCAAGTCTGGCTCTGCATTGTTATTTTGCATTCAAAGGAGTTAGGGAGAGGCAGCTTTGACACTTAGCTAACATACACTAAAAAGAAATACTAAAAAATTCCCTTTTACCTTGCTCCTTCATGTGAAAGCAGGGTTTGTAAACAACAGCTTGCAGCTTTCATTTACCTTCCTCATAAATATAGAGCAACATAGCCACTGATTGCTACTTGATGCCATACAGAGTTAGAAGTTCATCCTACTACAGAGCACTAGCCTCTGAGAGGGTACTTACCACTGAAGGGCATTCCTTCATGTCCGCTCCAGGCAAATAGTCTGCAGCTCTTCATAGAAGAACAGCATTTCCCACATGAAAGAGGCTCTATTGTGGGTGTTGACACAATGGGAAACCCTGAAAAGTGAGAAAAAAAATGCTTCAAGAACCCATACAGCAACCAAAGGAGTCAATCTGAATGACAGTCTTAAAACTTGTTATTTCCTGACTCATGTTTCTAATTGACTCATAAAAAGTTTCAAGGAACACAAGCAAAGCAGTAGACTTGAGTAGGCATTGATGAAAGGGCTTTTACCTTCAAGAAATTACTTTCAGCAGAGCAATTAGAAGGACAGAAACAAACACAACCTTTCCTGCTTTGAGTCATATGTGAGCCAGCTTGACCCTGCTTCTACTTCTGTCCTTGGGTGGAAGTTACTGCAGTTAGTATTCAAACACTACTAACAGCATTAAAACTGCCAGGGGGAGGCAAGAGAACAGCTAGGCACCTAAAAGCAATACAGTAGTAAGGTCCAAGGCTTGCATTCAGCTTTATATGCTTGTTCCACTCCAACTGCTGATCTTCACAGTAGCCCACACATCCCCCACTAGAAATAATTTCCACCTCAAAAATCTGAGAGTAATTACCAAAATGAGCACTTTCCACAGCTTCCTTCTGGAACAAGATAATAGTGCTGAGACATAATACGCAAAAGGAGGTTGAAAATCTGTCTGAACAGAAACATTCAATCAATAAAAATGGAGAATCCAAATGGAACCGATATCATAATAAATACAGAGAGATTTTCACCTTCTTTAGCATGACTTCTTATATGCTGCAAGGATTTTCCCCCATGCTATCTAAACAGTGGAGCTGTTTTCCCCCACTCTGAGCAGAGCTCACAGCAACAAAGCTGACAGACCCTAGACTTCCTAGAGTAGAAATACAGCCCTTACAGAACTGATGGCCAGATGAAGGCAACTCAAAAACTCAAGCCTCATCATCTGCTTCCATCTGATGGAGAACCCTACTTAGTTCATTATCCCCCTTTTCCTAATTTGTGGGGCCTGGCAACACAAAGGGCATGGATCTGTTTCCCTTTTCCCTAGTGCTGAGGTGCCTATGGTCCAGCTCAATTTGAGATTATAGAATTCAGAGCCTATGCAGGGGATGCTGTTATTCGCCTGCTTGATGCATACTGAGCACCCCTCCCCTAATCACCCCCTTCTTGCTCTGCTCTCTGTCCTAGAGGTGATGAAGGAACTCCTGGCTGCTAGGGAGAGGATGCAGGAGCTGAGAGTTTTACAGCCTGATCTGAGGGTGCAGTTGAATGTTGCCTGCAAAGGCCTGGGCACAGTAGGGAGATGAGGGGATGTTGTGACTAGTGCCTCCCCTGCTGCAGGGGGTTAAAAGTCTGTGGCAAGGACATGGTTAAGCTAGGTAAAGGGTGGAGGGAGCTAAGCACGAGCCAGCTGTCCTCCTTGCAGTGTCAGTCAGAAGCTGTGGGTCTGGCAGAGTGATTGGCAGCAGGAGACACAGCTGAGGCCAGGGGACAGCATGGCATGAGCTGCCATGGCCAAGGAGCACCATCCCCAAAGCAGAAGGCTGGGACAAGCATATGGTAACCATCACCTACACAGCAACCTTGTGCTGCCCCAAAACATTGGCTGCTGCTGAGCACTGACAGTGGCACCTCTAATTTAGCCTTATGGCTGTGGGGTAATGGGAGGCTGCCTGTTCCCTGTCTTCCACTGTGTGACCAAAGCACTGTGTCCAGGGGGGTGCCAGGGGCACAGACAGTTGTGCCCAGCTATGCACCTAGCAGACACTGCTGGCAAATGTGAGAGTGAGGATGGGCCAGTGTGGGGAGAAAGCCCCAGTTTAAAGTTGGGGACCATAAATAACCAACCCTCAAGTGAAGATCAAAGAGAAGGAGAAAAATGGATCTGTGATCAGGTCTGATTTGTTGGAAAGTTTCCCTCTGCACATGCTCTTCAAAATAAAGCATTTCTGAATAGGCCTTATGTATACTGGGGGTGAGGGAGGGAAGAGAGGTGAGAAACCAAGTGAAAGAGAACAATGCTTCAGCTGACAATGACTGAGAGGGAGAGAACTGCATGGTAACATGCCATCTATCTACTAGGCAAGAATCGTTATTTACAGCTCAGTCATTTGGTTCTAAATTCTAAATGTCATCTAAAGTGCTTTTTGAATTCATCAGTTTAAAAGATATTTACTAAGAAGCAAAACATTGTGTTATTACTCAGTGGCACTGAGGGCTGCAGGATGGGAGGCAGCATTGTTGGGTGGTGGAGCAAGAAGCCAGCGAAACTGGAAATCACTTATTTGCTATTCAGAGGCGGCCCTGCAGGTACAGTGCTTGTTGACCCTTGAAGCTTCCCACAGCTACATCTCAAGAAGGTGCTCATCCTTTCTAGAAAGTACCTCACAGATTTCAGTCAGGCATGAGCAAAGAAGGAACAAACATACCTTGTTTGCTGCCTCACACCAACCTTTGTACCGGTCACGGCCAGTTCACTAACCTGAGCACCCAGGAAATCCCAAGAACACACACTATCACACAGGGGTATGAACTGGATGATTGGATTTTTACATGACCCCCTAGCACTCTCTTAAGCATAATAAAATCTCAGCCACAGTATTTGATTAACAATTAGAAATGAGGCCTGAAAGAAGGCACAGAACCGTTTATATCCACTGCAAACAGGGAGGCTGAGTATCAGGGTGCTGAGGTTTCCTGGGACCCCTGCTCGCTCACAAACCTGGCACAGTCCCATTAGCATAATCGCTCCTGTACTAATGTCTTCTACTCACAGAGTAATTTCTTTACTAGAAAAACCATGCATATCCTCAAGGTATTTAAGCTATGCATTGTGTGACAGTAATAGCTTTGTAATGGCGTTCATTTATCATCCATTTTAAACACCCTTACTCTGCCCACTGACCCATCTCCAATGGCTCCACTCCTCAACAGACACAAACATTGCTGAGAAGTTTCAGAAAGGCACTTTGGGAAAAAAAATGTAGTGCAGGGGAAGAACTAAAATGAACACTCCCCAGGCAGGTGTTTAGTGATGAGTTTGGGCCATGCGAAGTGGAATCGGGGCTGACTCAGATCTGAGATTTGATGCCTCGCTCAGAGGATACCATCAGTAACTTTGTGGAAATTACTTGATTCCTTTCTTCTGTCCATGGAGTTTGTCAGACACTTAAAATCATAAGGAGCTTTCAAGAGATATGGGCCACAGCGAACACCATGAAGGAGAACTGTAAGTTGTACCATAGCGATTCTTTCTCCATTTTGTCTGGTTTACCTGTCTGTGCTGCTCCCACTGAAAGCCCACTGGCATAAGGAAAGACCCTCACAGAAAAAGCATTAAGCCATACCAGAAAGACCCCCACAGAAAAAGCATTAAGCCATACCAGAAAGAGCTTAATTTCTTCCCCTAACTACAGATACAAAATTTTAGTTCTACTTTGGGTCTGGGTGTGCATAAAAGATGATTCCAATTTTATTTGAACCACTTCACTCAAGGAATAATAGAATTGTAGGGATTATCTTCAGCACTTCATGGGATCAAAGCACTATTCAAACACTAAGCAAAACTCAGAGAAGATAGCTTTAGTATTACTATCCTCATTTTCCAGAACAAGGATGAGAAGACATGACTTGAGAGCACAGGGCATCTTCCCAGGAGGATTTATGTTGGGAATCACATAGTTCTGGCTAGTTTGGGGACTCCCTCTTTCCTGGTGTCCTGGACTGAACACTGTGGTTAGAGCTCAGTGCCGTGCCTGGCTCAATGCTCCCTCTTTACCTCTACCACACTGCTGATTAAAGCACTTCCCTCTCAACTGTAGCATTTGCCAATGCTACTGTATTTATAAACACAGATCAAACACTAAATGTCTGCATCACAGACTGTGGCTGCTCTCTGAACTAGTTCATCCAGGATGAGCTCTATGCAGCATTCTGAAGCCCAGCTACAGTTAGGGTCCCTGTGGCAGGCACAGCAGATGTAATGACACAGCCTAAATTGCTAAGGCAAACAGGCAAAGGATAGAAGACATTATCCTCCACTTTGTGATGCAAGGTCACAGAACAACTGGTAACATGCCCAAGGAATTCCTCTATCATCCTGTCACCAGGCCCAGTATTTTACGTGCAAGACCAAACCATTTGTCGCTAGTTTAATGACTGAATATTTAGGCATACAGAACAACTTTCTTGTTAGCATGTTATGTGTGCTTAAGGCACTGCCAGGTCACCTCCTTTAGCAGTAAGAAACATACACTGCAGCTCAGGAGCTGCAGGTAATGGTGATGTGGAGTAAACAAGTGATGATCACAAAGAAGGAGGGAGGAAATAGAAGCTGGCCATACTGCTGTACTGTGTTCACTTAAATAGTACTCTTGAACAAACAAGTTTCTGAAACTAGAAAGCAGGGACTCCAATTTTCTGCACTGACCTGCACAAGATCACATGTATTAAGGAAGATAAAGAAATATAGCTGAAAGCCAAATACAGGTTACAGTGGCTGGAGATCATCTTCAGGAGATGAAATATTCCTTCAATGATGAAGCTGATAATTCATGAGAATGAGACTCTCCAGTGAATTATGGGACTCCTCTTCCAGTCTGTTAGCAGAAATACGATTCTAAAATTTAAACGCACTCATCCATCACTGATTCTGCTTAAACAGATTTATGGAGATATGCATATTTTACTATTCTTTATATTTTTATAAGCCTGACATTTTACTTCACCTGTAAGTGATAGTGGGACTTGAAATGCACAGAAAAGGATAATTATACCCTTGCCCCAACAGCCCTCCCTCCTGCCCTCACATATTATAGGCACAGAAAGTAATATAAGCTCAAGGACCAACAGAGCTGACAAAAACATAAAATGAGGTACAAAGCAAGCTTGAAGTTATTACAGCACTTTAGGGATGGAAGAAAAGGAGAATACCAATAGATTAACCTTGGGGCCCTGTAAAAACTTTCCAAATCTGAGCAACAGCCATTAAGGGAAGTTGATACAATGGGCTCTGATTGAGCAAGGTATCTAAAATCAAGTACCCAACTTCAAAAGTTGTATCATTAACTCCAGCGATGAATCTTCATGTGCATAAAGTTACAGGGTCTTATTAGATCACATTATAGACTAATGCAGTTTTTCTTATGCTGGATAAATCTCTGGCCTTTTAATAGTTTTCCCTGATACAAGATACTAATCAGATGTCCAAATATTCATTCTTCTGTCCTAAACTGAGGGCACCTTTTCTGCCATTTCTAGTATTTTCTCTGACGTGCTTCTTTATTTTATTCAGTGATTATATGTAATCTCTAGTTTGTAAGGAAAAAAAGGGAAAGGAACCAGTCCTAGTTTGATAGCCTAGCTCCCAGTGCAGCCCTCCATGCACCTGCACACGAACTAACCCACTGTGACCCAGTGGTCAAAGGCTGTATTTCATAGATGAGTGAAAATCTCAGTACAATGCTGTTTCTGTAAACTGAGGATGGGCAATTGTCTGGCATGGAGAGACCATGTTAGTGAAGGAAAGGCTGCCACAGGATTTCATGCTGCATTAGGCACATGAGCAATATTCCCTCTGAAGGCAACGGCTCTTGATTTGATCACATCCAGTTTGGCTGCAGGCTCTTGTTGAAAGAAATGGTCCTGTTGTTTCTTCTCTCCTGTTCCTGCCACATGCATTGGCAACCTCCCTTGCCTCAGGTTGTGCAAGTGTGCAGTGCATGGCTCTAGCTCACCGAGCTCATAGAAAAGTAATGTACCAGAATAAAACAACGATTTTCTTCCAATTGGCAAGCTGGACCAACTGCATGTGGCCACACAACTACTGGAAATAGCAGACGAAGAGCATGCAGTGGGAGGCTCCGAACTCCCACCCTCACTCACCTGATGAAGCCTTCTGCACTTACATGGGGTGCAATATACAAATGCCAAATGTCCCAACAGCAGGAAGACCTTTGTCCAGAAGTTGCACTCTTCATTAGGAAGAAATTCTTCCCTGTGAGGGTGCTGAGGCGCTGGAACAGGGTGCCCAGAGAAGCTGTGGCTGCCCCATCCCTGGCAGTGCTCAAGGCCAGGTTGGACACAGGGGCTTGGAGCAACCTGCTCTAGTGGAAGGGGTCCCTGCCCATGGCAGGGGGTTGGAACTGGATGAGCTTTAATGTTCCTTCCAACCCAAATCATCCTGTGTTTTTATGATTCTATGACACACTACAGTCAGATCTATAGGTATTTTATAGAGCACTGAGCACATATCCAAAGTTTTGNTGTTCCTTCCAACCCAAATCATCCTGTGTTTTTATGATTCTATGACACACTACAGTCAGATCTATAGGTATTTTATAGAGCACTGAGCACATATCCAAAGTTTTGAAGGAATGCCATCCAGAGGGACCTTGACACGCTTGTGAGGTGGGCTGATGCCAACCTCATG
>NDXB01005232.1:9235-34245 GCA_002631895.1 Agapornis roseicollis
TTTTTTTTTTTTTTTTTCCATTTTCTTCTTCTTTTTTTTTCTTTTTCCTTGTCATTAGCTGTGTTGCTGGATTACCCTGGAACCTGTTTTGCTGGATGGATTGCTGTGTTTGAGTCAGAGAACTGAGTTCTACATTTGTGCAGAGAACCCTCATTAAGTGAAATAATGGGGACAGAGACAAGAATGTTCTATCTTATGGAAGGGTTCTTACTGTGAATGAAGGCATTAAATATACCTTTCTATATATGCTTTTTAGTATAATTATGTGCCATTATTGAATACTACACTTTTAAAATATTTTTACGATGTTTGAAAGTTACTACAGTGTATGATTTAACATTTGTGCCTCATAAAAAGAAAATTTTTCATATCCCTGTCTGAATTTTACTGCTATGTGAGTATGAGCGTGTACTCCTTATATTTCTAGGTATCACATCGCTGGGAAAAAAACCACCCAGCTTTTCTCACCTGGTGTTGATCTGTTTAGGTACTAGTTTTCTTGCCCCAGTTTAGTAACCACAGCAGTCAGTTATTCTTTTGGTCAGGATTGCGGAGACCAATTTCAGAGGTGCTGGAATGTACGCTGCTGCTGCCCCTGCTTAGTTCAGAACAAAGTAAGTGTAAGTACCTGGCATCTTGAATCTTGACTAGCTAATTATTTGCAGATTTATACATCTGTAGCATTAGTAGATGAAACCTGCACTCGCTGTGTGCCACTGGGTGCAGCTGGTGTGCATATCTCCACAGTAGTCAGTGCCAGGGAAATTGTTCACATGTAAGTGAAGGCTGGGAGACAGTGTGCAGCCTCATTTGATGACAGAGAGAAACAGATGGGCTGGAAAAGAAGTCTATTAAATCCTCGCAAAGAATTGGCATTTTCAGTCGGTGACATTAATCAGTTGAGAAACAACCATTTTTTCTCTGTGATTAATAAAAATGGTTCCTCTTTCCCCCAGGTTTATGATGGTTTTGATCAGGGATGCTAAAGGTCCTGGTAGAAGTACTACTGTTGACATCTGGTACCTTTCTTCAGGTAACATGTACTGACTGCAGCAGGAATTTCACTCGAGGTCAGGTTTGACTCTATTCATCACCTGACCTCTGTTTATGTGTTACTTATCTATTTATCCACTTTGTACCGAGGTCCCACCTCCTGCCTTCCCAGCTGCCCGCCTGAAGACGCTCTTTAGCGATCGTTAAGTATCCTAGCAGCAGGCACCACCGAGACACTTGAAAGCACAGCGCCCATGAGCCCGCTGGGAAGGTTTTGGATGTCGGGTTTGCTTCTGCTGGAGTCTTCGGAGCCGGTGGGGTGAGCCGGCCGCGGTGCAGGCCGTATCCCCTGTTGCTCGGAGGCAATCAGGCCCGCTGGCGGAGGGTTGAGCTCCGCAGCTGGGGGCGGCAGCGGAGCCGCACACCGCCCCGCCCCGCTCCGGGAAGACGGAAGGGTTTCGGGGCGGCCCCTCTCCCCGCCGGAGAGAGCAGCGCCCGGTGCCATGGCGCGGTTGAGCCGGCAGCCCCGCTGCTGAGGGAACCCCTCTCCGGGAGCCGCCATGGCCGTCCTCCGGTCCGCCCTCTGCAGCTGCCTTCTACTCTGCGGTGAGTCCGCCCCAGGCCTGCCGGGGGACAGCGGTGGGTTGCGGCCCCTCCGGCAGAGCGACCGTCCTCCCGCGGGGAGCGAGGGGGGAGGCAGCGAACGGGGTGGCTAGAAGCGGCCGGCTTTGTTCGCCGGGTCCACGCCGAGGCGCCGGCGGGCTTTCCCCCCTCTCAGAGGCTGTATCTGTGCAGGGGAACTGAAATTGCCCTTTGGACGCTTGTGCAAGTCCCGATGGTGAAACGCGTGTGTGGAACAGAAACCGCACTCCTGCAGGCACAACGAGCGTGGCACGGGAGCAGCGGTGCCTGCCCGGCCGGCACGGGCTGGGCTGCTCCGGCAGCAGACCCTCAGCGGGGCCGGCCACGCGTTTGGCAGCCAGGCCGTGTCTGAGACTGCGGTGTGCTATGAGCGGTGTACAAACCTCCCACTTACAAAGTGCAAACCCACAGAGGTATGCTCTCATCAATTTGGGTCCACGGTGCCGAGTAAAACATTGAGCTGGGGGCTTTTCAAATAGGAAACACCATCTGGGAAGCGAACCTTCCAAGGCATCGCGCTTACTGGAGATTTACCATGCCAACTTTGGAGGGAGCTTCCTCAAAATGTAGGCGGCATCCGAGCAAGGGCTCTTAGCAAGGACCACATGGTGCGGGACAGGAAAAGTCAGCTGTCTTGTACTAGCCAGGTTTTAATTCAGCTGTGTTGTTCACACTGAGGCTTTGCAGTCCATCGTTACCTGTGCCCATCTGCCTCAGCGTCCTGCACACCTAGGGGTTTTCAGGGAGGAAACGATGTGGGAGCAGGAGGCTGGAGGTGCCTGCAGAGGGGCACAGTGTGTGCTCGGGCAGAAATCTCTGAAGGAGAGTGCCCGAGGTTGGTGTGGGTGAGGGCATGTTTGTACAGGGGTAGCACCTCAAGAAAGCTGGGGTGTAGGGAAGCAGGCGACTTATGCTTTTATAGTCTGAAGTGCATTCAAGTTGATTTCTTGGGTGCAAGGTGAACATTGCAGGACTTGAGTCTGTGAAACAGTGTTTATTTAAGCAGGGTCCAGATTCAAAACTCTTGTCCGCTAAAGGTGGGCAAGCAACATATTAATTTCATGTATTTATGCATCAACTATAGACGTACAAGTTACTTATCTTAGAACACGTGTCATTAGGTTTTATTCCTATGACATTTAAACACTAGTCTGACCTGACGGGGATTTCTTTGTCTTTGCAAGAATGGGCCAAAATCCTTTTGATTTTAGTTTCAATATCAACAACTATTTTAATATCATTAAATCGTAATCGTAATGGTCTGTTCATCAATGCTAACTTAGAGTTTCCTTTATTCGGTTTCAATAAAGCAAGACAGTTGTGTCTCCATCACTTGTGAAGAGTGCCTGTTAATGACATATAGTGTATTTAACAGCTCTCTTGCCTTCCAAGGTAGTTTGTGTTTATCTCTTTTTCAAAAGGGTGGTTGAATAACACCATGTGTAAAATATTTAAAATGGCAATGCTAATCCATGCGGTGATGACACAAACATGCTTATGGTGGGTGGATTTTTTGAATTATTTCAGTCTTATACACAGGTATACGTATAAAGTCTGTTCATGTTCCTCTTAAAAATAAAACTAAAACCAGCACATCAATGCCCACAGCCATGTTATTTCCATAATGCTAGTGAAAACAACTGATTTTGACAATCTCAGTGAGAGTTCATCCACGTAGCTTTGTGGGCCCTGAGTCTTAGGCAGTAACAAGTTAGTCATGCATAATAAATGATGATATCATGAAGACTGCACTTACTGGAAATCACTGATGCTGGCTAACTTGTTTTTGTTGCACAAGGTCACAAGGAAGGATAGGCATCAAGGATTAAAATTAATCACATTGAAGGCTGTTTTAAAAACGTTTCTGAGGCAAGGTAGAGAAAGGAGGCTGTATTTAAGTTATGGACGATTGAGAAGTGGCTTGAGGAACATATGCTAAAATGTCTATTTGGTTTTGATTGCTCCCACAGTATCTGGAATAGTGCCAAAACCCCAAAACACAAGGATTACTTCAGTTAATCTTCGTAGCATTTTACAATGGGATGCACCTAGGTTTTACAAAGGGAATGTAAGTTACACTGTGCAATCTAAGAGGTAAGTCTGGGAAGTTTGCTTTCTTTAGTCCATGGTTTATAGCTGCATGTGTTTGTGATTTGTTTCCTTTTTTTATAGGAAGGTCAGTAGCTGTCCCTTTCTTTCAGCTGGTACGAGGTTTACCTTCTGAGCTAAGTAACAGGGCAGGGGCATTTTCTACACATTTCACACCCAAGGTGTTACCTGTTTGAAAGAGAACTCTCAAAACACAGTTTAGAGAGAAGACATTGTTTATTCTGCAGGGTGCTCGGTGTGCATTTCCACAGATCAAACACACCCGATGAGGCTTCTTCATTACATTTACACACACACATATTCCAGGGTAGTACACTTCCAGTTACAGTGATTGGTCAGTAATCTACAGTCATTGGCTCTTAGATGCCCTGTCTCTGTTTAAAGGCACAGTATGGATTTCTTTCACTACACATATTTGTGATTGGAGGTCTCTGTGGGCAAGGGTCTCCTATCTCAAGGGGGGGTGATTTTTAGTATTATAATGAAGGCAGTTCCCTTCAGCAATGCCTCAAAAGTCAGTTCCATTGCCAACTTCTCATTAATGAGATATATGTCATTGGTCTGAGGATGTTACCCTCCTCTGGGGCCCTTTGGCCTTTATTCATTCAATCACTACTCAAGACAGCTCCTCTAAACCTTGACAGATATGCACATAGTTTCTCCTGAGGTAAACTTGGATCTTCCTACTGCAAACCCAGCATCAAAGGCAGCTTTGAACGTACTTCTTTTGGAACCAGAAACAGATATTAATGTTGGTTGGTATTAGCTGTCTGTGTGTTTTTTCTCTATCATGAACCTGTTACCTGTGATTCGGAGACTTAGTTCTGCAGAGTGCTGAGGACCTTATCTGACCTTTCACTCCAGTAGCAGCTTGTTCTCTGCCACCAGTGCAGTCAGCTTGCCTGTGCCCTTAGTGGAAATGCCTGGTGAACTGCAGGCTGGTGGCTCATCCATTCAGTGCCTTAAAAATGGGACACATTTTCTGAGGTTTCCTTTTGTCATTTTTGGTAGGTTGATTTAGCTTTGATTTGGTTTTGGCACTGTGTCATTCCGAGCTGGTCTTTCCTGTTGGGAAAAGTGGTGTGTGCAGCTGTACCAAGGAAGGTGGCCAATTCCCCAGCCCAGCAGTGGGCTCCCTACTTGCCTCTGTGCTTGGCAACGAAACCATGTGGTGGGGCAGAAGTCTTGTGTTCCTGCCGAAAGTTGAATTCTTTGGCCAAGACAAGGTAAAAGCCAACACAGGATGTAAAGTGGAGATGGTGGTGCCCACAGGCAGGTGCCTTCTGAGGAGAAATCCCCCTTCTTGGTTGAAAGATTTTTCTGGGTTCTTGGTAACAAATACCTTTTGATTACTACATTCCTGCATGGACTTGAAAAAAGGTGGGCACAGGATCACAAAATGGAATATAAAAACCTTTAGAATTAGTTTTAAGTGATGTTAAGTTTGATGGCTTTGCAACAGCAGCAATGGAAAATTACTGAGATGCATGATACATAGAGAAAAAAAATAGAGAGCAGCTAGAGAACATAACGAGAATCCTTGTATAAGGTAAACCGTTGTAGTTGGTGTTGTTTTAGGTCCTTATGAGCTTAGTACAAACATAAGTGTGAGAAAACAGGATAGAAAAACAGGACACAAGGATAAGGAGTATCTGGGAGCTGCAGGTGTCCGGAATGGGCTTCAGTTAAACTAACAGATACGTAGGAGGATAGGAGGATTATCATGTCTCTGGTGCTAACGAACCAATTAGACTGGCATGAGCATCTACTGCGCATGCTTCAGAGGCTGCCAGGAGTGATGAAGATTGTTGGAAGAAGTAAAGGACCCTCAGAGACCAGCACCACAATTCTGTACGCATGCGGGGAGCTTTCTGGGAAATGATGTGATCCATACGTAGCCTCATGAATATGTATGCATGCCCAGGGACTATATAAGGATGGCTGATGTAGCAGTAGGGGGACACAGTTAGGAGGAGCTATCCCCCTGTGTCTCCCAGTGCCACAATAAAGAATACCTGCTTGTCAGCTCGAAAACTTTGTTGGCAAGTTTGTTCCTGATGCAAACCAGAAACAGTTTCATGTACTGAATGGCTGCAGTGAGTTTTCAGGCTGTTTTCTCAGGCTGTTCCTTACATGTGTATCTAAAATTCTCTCTGGCTTTCCCTTGTACACCTATCTTAAAGACAGTTCTGAACAAAGTCCAAGTTAGACAGCAAAGCCATGCATAGCAATGCTGTCTTGATATTTGCAGACTTGTCTAATAACTACTGCCTGTTGAATCAAGTTTGTAACTAATGTCAATAAAAGGGCACCTATTTATTGCATCATAATTTTAACCTCTAACTTTACCATGGCTTTATAGATGCATATAAAATGCTCAGTGTGTGTACACACTAGTAATGATATTTCTTATACACTGGATTCAATTTTTCTTGTTCATGAGTCATAACTGGTTATATTAACAAACAGATATTCCAATTTTCCAGTTAATTGAGAGGAACTACATTTAGTCATATATAATTTAAACATCATAGACATGTTGTTTTCTCTTCCATACAGCATCAATTTACCTGGAGACACATATGAGAATGTGAGCACAAATTTGAGACTCACAGAGTGTGACGTCTCTTCTCTGTCTGCATATGGAGACTACATTTTACGGGTCCGAGCGGAGTCAGAAAACGACCATTCAGACTGGACGACCATCAGATTTAAGCCAATGGATGACAGTAAGCACTTCTGTAATCTTCAGGAAAACCCACCATATTGGATGCTATTGATGCACCTTCACGGTCTGACTCCATAAGAAAACCTATAGCATGCAGATAATTTTTACATGTAATTACACTGAACAATAAGACCTTAGTTGCAACGTTTCCAGTTTCTGAAGGCAGAAGTTGCTGTCAGAAGGCACTGTAGATTCACTATTATAGCTAGATGTTAGTATTGGTACTTGAAACCTCTTTTGAGGGGGTTTTCAAAAATGTATGTCTTTCCCTTAAAACAATGGTCATATCAAAACAAGGGTCATACCTCTTTTTCAGTCAGGGAGATTCAATCTGAATCAAGGATTCAGATGTCCTGTATATCTCAATATTTCAATTACTTTCTTTTTCATTGCTATGCCAGGCAAAATGCTTTCTTTCATTTTTTTTTGTTGAAACAGCCACAGAGAAAGGTCAATTTTTAGGTAGGAAATCTTCATTACACAATACTGCCTTTCTTTTAGAGAAGCTTGACAGTCTTTCATGAGAAGTGATTTAGACATTGCCTTGCATTACAGTGTACAACAGAGATGTTAATCATGTTGCTCTCTACTCTGCCTTGGTGAGGCCGCATCTGGAATATTGTGTCCAGTTCTGGGCCCCTCAGTTCAAGAAGGACAGGGAATTGCTTGAAAGAGTCCAGCGCAGAACCACAAAGATGATGAAGGGAGTGGAACATCTCCCTTATGAGGAGAGGCTGAGGGAGCTGGGTCTCTTTAGCTTGGAGAAGAGGAGACTGAGGGGTGACCTCATCAATGTTTACAACTATGTAAAGGGTGAGTGTCAGGATGATGGAGCTAGGTTCTTTTCAGTAATGTCCAGTGATAGGACAAGGGGCAATGGGTGTAAACTGGAGGACAGGAGGTTCCATGTGCACATCAGGAGAAACTTTCTTACTGTGGGAGTGACAGAGCACTGGAACAGGTTGCCCAGGGGGGTTGTGGAGTCTCCTACGTTGGAGATATTCGAGGCCCGCCTGGACAAGTTCCTGTGTGATGTAATTTAGGTTACCCTGCTCCCGCAGGGGGGTTGGACTGGATGATCTTTCGAGGTCCCTTCCAGCCCTTAGGATTCTGTAATTCTGTGCTGTCACCTGAGCTTGGGAATGAGAGGGTAGTTTTTACCCAGTAGAGTCTTTTGGTTTGTACATTCTTACTCCACTCATAAGCAAAAATCAAATTATTTTAGATTACGTACTTAATGTTACCCAAGGCTTTTTTTCCCTCACAGCTGTTAATACAAAACCATTCATGAAGCTTCTGTTGCATCTCATCTTTGAGAAAAAATTTTACATTCCTTTTTCTTCTCCTGTTCTGCCTCCATTTGCTGAAACTTCATCATTCTATTCCTTGGATTTCAGAACTCAATTTTACGGTTTACAGCTTTGTTTTTCAAGACGCTTTTATTACCTCTCCAAAAGTGTAATGTTGATATAATTTAATCTGCCTATAAGGGAAGCACTGAAACATAGTAACGTCAACATTGCAAGTGCAGCCAAAAGAAGATGTAATACAAAAAGCATGGGTGGATTTTCAGAGTAGAGAGCAAACCTGTAAATCATTAAGAGAGTTGTAGTTTGACATACAATTGAAATAGTGTGCGGTATTCAGAGCAGGCTTGGCTTTGGAAAGGCAGCTTATTCAGAAACTCTAGGTATAAAACTACTTAGAAAGAACTGCCTGGGAGTACTGGCCAAATCTCTGAGGAGGACAAGAGTGTTTTTAGTGTCACCATAACTGCTCTGAGCTGGGTATCGTGATCAAAATGCCTGATATTCCTTTCTCTGTTACTATTCCTATTAGTGCTTTTTTACTAAATTCCACTCTGTATTATAGGAATAGCCCAAGAAAAGCAGAGCAAACAAGACTCTCTTCACATTATTTTTTGTAAGCTCAGCAACCCATTCATGAGCATTGCATGAATGTATGGGTCAGCGAGCCGCTTGTCTGAGGCTTTTTATTATTATTATTCTTAATTATAGAAGCATATATTTCTAGAGGAATGCAAAATCATCTTTTTTGAGCTTTTCCTTTCTTAGACACTTTATAGCATGACTGCCGCCAGGCAGAACATTGGTGAGGCAGCCAGGGTAGAGTTTTTTGCTGGAATTATAGGAGTCTTTAATGGAGAGCTCATTTCTGACACAACATAGTGAACTAAGGTGAAATCATGAAATAATATAGGTAGCTGCACAAAAACATAAAGAGGAAAAGCCATTTACAAATGGCAAGAATATAATATGCAGTCTAAGGAGTATAAGAAATGCAGAAATAATTCAAATGTTTCAGGTTTTCAAAATTATCACAATGAAAGAAACATTAAAACACTTCACTAGAGGTCTCCTCAGAAAAGACAGATGCTGCAACAGCTTGGCCCAGAAGGAGAAGTGAGTAATAACCTATAGAAATAGTCCTTCCTCTCCCAGGAGTCACACAGCTGGCAAAAGGGAACTGAGTTAATTTAATCTATGGGAAATGTAACCTGCAGTAGCATCTGTTACCTAATGGCAAAAATAAATCCCTTTCAAGAGCAATTCTATAAAGAAAGGATTTATTTATGCCGGATCCATGATAGGAAATAACTTTTTTCTGATAAAATTCTTTAAAGCGTGCCTTGTTATGGGTTGTATAAAAATGTCAAACTGAAAACAACATGAAACTGAATTCTGTTCTTCTCTTCCACCATTCTAATGTACAGCCATCATTGGGCCACCTGATGTAAAAGTGAAGTCAGAATCTGGGTCCCTGCATGTGGATTTCACAGGCCCTTTTGCTGAGCGTGACAACTGGCCTCTGAAGCAGTATTATGGTTCATGGAATTACAGGATACTGTACTGGAAGAAAGGCAGCACTGCTCCCGGGGTATTGTGACTCCATGATTTTGATTCTTGCTTTTCTTGGCAAAGTACCACACTGATGAAGTTCTGAAAGCTAACAGTACTGAAGTAAAAATGTATGTCTGATAATTAGTGTAAGAAAGCCTAGGCACTACGACTGCTATTCAGAGCAAATGGCAGCTGTGTAGTTAAACAGGAGCATTGATATAATTTGCTCTTTCCATAATTAGAACTAACTGCTACATTAGGAGAGTTTACGCTCTCAGTTCAGTGGTGTGTTTATCTGCGAGGCAGGCTTCCTCACCATATCCCTGAATTTCATACATACAAGAAAGGGTAAATTTAGAAGCTGTAATGTCAGCAGTGTCTTTGATCATGGCTATAAACCGACTTAGATTCAAATCCCTTGTCATTCAAGTATTTGTGCTCTTTGTGGGAATTTGGGCTTTGAATACCACTATGGATGAGGCTTTATGTTAACTGTGGTCACCTTCACCTCTTCAGTTTCCATAAGTTGTAATTTGCTTCCTTCCTCTCATGGACAGCCTCTTCCACAGACAGATGCATCACTCAGCTCCCCACGGAATACATGGAGAAAGATCATAAATAATATATTAATTACAGGGTCATAGGTTCTATTACAGGAAAAAAGGAATCCCTTTACTGGAAGATACCAGTCACAGTGTAATTAGTGCTTTGTACATCAGTACAATTTTCATGTAATAGGACTCCAGTACATATAATTGTGATTTGTATTTGTTATCCTGGAAAAATTCTTAGGCATTCAATTCCAGAAAATGAGGGATCATCATTTCCAAAAAACAGACTACAACAAGTGAAGGTATTTTGGCATATGGGATGCAAACTTAGGCAAATATGCAGAGAAAGCAAGAGGTTCAGGTAGAATCTGTGCTTATAACACCTCAGAGCAGAAGTCTGGGAAATTTTATAGGGATCAAAGAAGCAGAAGGAATAGACTATGTAACTTCATAGGTTGTTTTTCAAACAGATCCTTGTTTATAATGTCAAAATATAGCTATATGGTCAACTCGCCCCTGAGAAAGAACCTGTTACTGCATAATGGGCATCCTGTAGGAGCTCCTATGCTCTTCAGGAGCCCTATTGTTACATGGACATAACCAATCATTCTTCTAAGCAGCAAGTTGTGTCTGCTGGCAGTCACCTAATAGCAGCCAGAAAGTCAGTGATGTGAATAGTCTCAGAGTGACCACGGCTGAAATTCAAGTAGAGTTACTGGTTACTTGACACAGGCAGGGAATCTCAATCTGCCTGTAAAAGCCTTGTTCACCTTGCAGCTACAACTGCTAGGATTTGTCCTGCTAAATGATGAGATGTCCTACTAAAGGATGATCAGAGGGCTGGAGCACCTCTTCTATGAAGACAGGAGGAGAGAGATGGGCTTGTTCAGTCTATAGAAGAGAAGGCTCTGGAGAAACATTGTAGCAGCCTTCCAGTAACTAAAAGATGCATGAAAGTAATCTGGAGAGGGACTTTTTACAAGGGCATGTAGTGATCGGACGAGGGGGAATGGCTTTAAACTGAAAGAGGTAAGATTTATATTAGACATTAGTAAAGAATTCTTTACTATGCAGGTGGCAAAAGTTGCCCAGAGAAGCTGTGGCTGCCCCATCCCTGGCAGTGTTCAAGGCCTGGCTGGATGGAGCTTGGAGCAACCTGCTCTAGTGGAAGGTGTCCTTGCCCATGGCAGGGGGTTGGGACCAGGTGATCTTTAACCCAAACCTTCCAACCCAAACCATTCTGTGATTCTAAATGTAATTGTAATTACTTAGCCAGGCCACTGGACTCATGCTTTGCTTTTCTTTTTGTATTCTCTGTTATTAGGTAACTCATGTAGACACTAAACATAACACTGAAATCCTATCTCAGCTGGAGCCATGGACGATATATTGTATTCATGTGCAAGCAGTTATCCCCGAGTGGAACAAAACAGGGGAACTGAGTGAAGTGCTTTGTGAACAGACAACCCACAATGGTAATACCTGGTGCACCACAACAGGACACACACTGTAGGGAGCTGGGAAATGTGTAAAGCCATTCAGAATGACTGTCACTGTAACATGTGAAACTTCCAAAAATGGATGTGTTTGTTACTTCGGTATTGTTCGGTGGTTAATAGCTATGTACCTTTGGAGTGCAGGAATTGGAAACAAAGTGAAAACTACAAGCAACATGGCACTGATAGCATGATGCTTCACTTCACTCCACTCCAGAGCCCTCTGTGTTCCTCATACTCTGCAAATCAGAGTTAAATGGAGCATGTGCTCTTCAGTGATCATGCTGTGTCTGAATTTCTTTTACCTTCAGCTGTGTTTATTATCCTGTGAAAGTCTTTGTTGTGTATTTGTCGCTGAGAAAAGCAATTGGCCCCTGTTTTGCAGTCTGCTTCCCCTGTGGTGACAATGCCCGTGCCTGTCAGTAGGGTAGGCATGCTGCTCATTCCCTGTGAAACAGAGCATTTCCTAATCAGAAATATGAACAAATATTTTGTTCAGGCACTTTCCTTCTCATTTTGAAGGTAGTTACATAAGAGAAGCACTTCCCAGCCATGCCACTGTCTGTGGAGTCCAGCAATTAACCACCATGTGGTCTGACCCTGTTGCCTTAGGAGGGAACTTCATGTCCCCAGTTAAAGAAAGGATGATGCACATTATGTCTCTGAAGAAGTCAGTATTTCAGCTAACACCCCCAAATAACATGAAAAACCAGAGGCAGGCACAAGAAGGAAGCTCTCTGCGGGAGCTGCTGGGCTAAGCGGTTTCTCATAAGTTTTTTTTCTTGTAAAATGTTTCTTCATGTTTCTCCTACATGAACACTACCTGCATGCGCCGCAGTTGGATTGCTCACTGGTTTTGGTGATGGTGTTCCTTGTTAGTTCATGGCTAGACCAATGCGTAGCATGCATACATTGGTTTAGAACAGTTATACAGAGAGGTATGGATACCTCTCAATTCCCATTGCCTGTTGTGAAATCCCCAAGCATGACCTTTACTTTTAATGGCTAAGCAGTTTTGAATATTATGGTAATGTTTCCCTTGCTGTCTTTACTTTGCTGCCAGTTTTACATAATACTGCTTATGGATGCTTCTGTTGGTCTTTTTTCCTTTAATCATCTGCCTAGTCTTGCATGTAGAATCACCTGTATGTGTAACCATAAACGTCTACATATGCTGGCTTGTAAGGTTGTATTGCAAACTTCAACTCGGCCTATTCAGGCTAAAAATTTAAGAGCTAAGAGATATTTTACGTCTGGAAATGAAGACTTACTTTTGCAGTTACAATTTTGGGATAGTTTGGTTTGGGGTTTGGGGGGTTTTGGGTTTGTTGGGTTTTTTTCTTGTTGGTTGGCTTTTGTTTTGGTTTTAATTCCATGGAGGAAGTGATAATTCGAAAAGAATGTATCCATAAATTCATAATCACAGGTTTAAGTTTGTTTTGGTTTGGTTTTTTCTTGTCTTGCAGGTGTAACTCCTGTGTGGGTAGTTGTGACCATTCTTATAGGATCAATGTTGGCCGTTGTGATATCTGTTCCTGTTTGTTTCTTTTCGGCTTTGTATCTGTATCGACTCACCAAACATGTTTTCTGTCCTTCATATGTTTTCCCACAACACTTGAAAGAGGTTTGTTTTCTACCTAACACAGTTAAAATCAGCAGAAGCGGTTGCTTTTCAAAAGCTTTCTGCGCCAGAACCTCTAGAGGTTCTTTTATTTCACCTTTTCTCATTTGCACCTGATTGTCAGCCATCTGTAAAGTGCAGGCTGTTCTGAGGGGGGGTTAGACTAGGAGGAGCAATGCTGGTTATCTGCTGTCATACGGTTGTGTACGGTGAAACTCACACTTCTGCCAAACACAAAAAAACATTCAAATAAGTGTAAATGATGAAGTTGTGAGCTTTGGGAAAAGCTGGCAAAGGAAGGTACTTTTCTGCGTGAGAAAGGTAGTGGAAGTTAGTTCATTTAATATTTAATTTCCGGCATTATAAGGTCATGTATTTTGCATGTATGTTATCTTGCATGTTGAAGTTCTGTGGAGCTGCAAAGGCCTAAGTAAGAAGCAGTGATATTAGACTGCTTTTTGAGGTATACTGATGTATAATAAACTCTAATATACTGTCATCTTGAACAGTTCTGCACAGAATGGTCCAAAATGTTTAAAAGTGAACAATTTAAAAACCTGGCATAGGCTTTTATTCCTAAAGTAACTGCATAATTTGCAATGTGAAGCTTTCTATGGCTTAGAAACAAGATGTTTTCTTTCATTTTAAAATGAGAGAATAGCAGGTGTTAACCTTCTGTTCCTCTTTTTAGATTGTAAACAATTGAAATATGTCTCCCCATCTCATTTTAGACTTAAAATTGCACGAGGTTCTTTCACAAACACAATAATGAGTTTTAACTTCAGTGAAGAACGCAGTGAAGTCTGAAAGTTCAAAGTAAAAGCAGTGAACGTTAGCCATTACTACTTGGGAATACCACTGACCCTTATAGCAACATAAAAAGGCTGTATCAGAATCTCCTCCAAGAAATAAGGCTATAAGGACTGTTACATACACCAAAGTTAGCAGCTCTGCTGAATTTCATATAATCATAGAATAGTTAGGGTTGGAAAGGACCTCAAGATCATCAAGTTCTGATCCTCCGGCTGTGGGCAGGGACACTTCACACTAAACAATGTCACCCATTTCCTGCAGTTTCTCTTGTCCTTCATTTTGAATTAGAGTTCATCAGATGAAGGCTTTGCAACAGACTTAGCAATTGTCTTGCACTCTAAGTTGAGTGCATGTTCAGTGCACAGTGAGAGCCCGGAGCAGAGTTGCTGGGAAGGTAGCATTGCTCTTATCAACACAGGATGTGGTCAGATTTAATTTTGCTCACAAGCTTCTCATAAGAAAGGGAGAATTTTCATTTTGTGCCGGTGGGTTATAATGGTAAATCAAAGTAGTCTTGCTTACCTAAAATTACATTTATCAAAGGCAGTGGTTTCACTACATGAACATTTGAGAATGCAGGTTATTGGCAGAACATATCAAATCACAGTTTACTAGAAAAAGGTCTAATAGTAATACTAGGTTGGTTTTTTTTGGGGGGAGAGGTGGAGGGTATTTTCTAAATGCAATGAGCGGGGCTCCTGGTAGAGCATCTTATTTCTTATGTAAAATATGCTAAAGTAATAGACAGGGGTCAGGTCACAAGAACACAACATAGTTGGTACTCCTCCAGCCGCTACCGTTAGAATGAGCTGCCATTTCAGCTGCCAAAGCAAGTGGTTAACGTGTTATTACGATGTTGAGTAGGTGTGCAGTTCTTGTTGACATTCAAAATGTTGACAGTCACGACATCCTGTGAAGTCCATGTAGATTCTTGAGGTTCCATCTTACCAGTAGAACAGGGAGTGGGAGGAAGCTGTGGCTTTCTGGTACTAAACTTAAGTCATTTTTCTCACTGAACTGCATAGCCCTGTAAACTTCCATCCCTTGCCTTTACTTAACAAAATGGTTATGGTTTATGTTGACATTTAAAGCATCACCATTTGATGTCTGCACAGACAGCTCTCTGAGATGGCAGGAAGAGTTCACATCTCTTGAAGCTGTCTGGCAAATCTCTCTGCGAACTACTTCACCCACAGCCAAGTCACCATTTTTAGGGTTTTTTGTTTCCAAACAAAAACTAGGTAATTATTTTTTTTTTAAAGAAAGTTTATATTCCAAAGAAATCACTAACACCTAGGGTATTTTATTGCAAATAAAGGCACTCCTGCCTTGCTTCCAAGCCTTGCACAGGATGTTAAAGTGAGCAGGGAGGTTATTAGGTTGCTGCCGCTCTGGGACTTCCTAGGATTGAGAGCAGCAATTGATGTGTGGAAAACAACGTAAAACATATTTCTAAGCAAACAGGATGGTATGGCTGGTGCCGTCTGACTCTCATTTCCTCTTCCCTTCACAGTTCTTGAACAAGCCTTCCAGTGGTTCGCAGATTTTTTCTCCAGTCCCACAAGAAGAACATCTTTTTTATGACAAGCTAACTGTCATTTCAGAAGACTCCAAAAGTCCCAGCGATGAGACTGGAGATGAAGCCAGCAAGACACCAGAGCACCTTCAGGACTCGGAGCAAGAAGGTTCTGACTCAAGAATAGTATCAGTTTCAGAAAAGGCCTGAACGCACTCCTCACACTTCACTCAGACCAAAGGAAAAGCAAATGGTCTGTTGAATGTATCTCCTAACTGCTATGGTCTTAAGACAGTAAAAATGAATACACGAAGATGTGTACACAGACTTTCGACAGACTCATACTATTTTTTTGAGTGCAAGAAACTTGATCATAAATGAGGAATTAAGCAATACACAATTTTTGCTACTGTTTGTAGTGGCTCACTGTTAAGTTGTAGCAATACCTGACACTGTGTCATGACATTAATTTAAAGAGCAATTACATATAATACTCGTTAATTTAACTTTGATGAACTATTTATTGCAAAAGTTAATAAAACTGAAATCGTATATAAGGTTTGTAAAAGAAAATCCTATTTTGTAAAGTAAGACCTCATCTGACTCATTTTTTGTAATGAGAAATTGTGTGTATTTCTTAAGGAGATCCCTAGTGGCCTGATCTTTTTATTAAATGTTTTTTTTACCTGATGCAAAGCTGTAAAGTTATTCTGATGGTATGAACTTGGTATGAATAAACCAAACACAAACACTCAGTGTGTTTTGCAGTGCAAGGTGTTACTCAGACCTCATTGCTAAGGATAGTGGGAGCGTATCAGTGGACTGTTTGATAGCCTTCCACGTTCAGGTATTACCCACTCCCCTGAGACTCTGCCCCACAGTTTCTATGGCTAATTAAATTTTGGCTGCCTAATCCAGAGTCCAGTGGAAAACTCTGCAGTTAAAGTGGGAGTTAAAAGGTAGATTCATTTTATTTATCTGCTGAAATATCATCTTAATTAACAACAAAACAAAGTCCAGGTTGACGTGACTCCCACATTACATGACATAATCTCATTGGCATGTGGAGGTTACATCCATGCTAACGCTGGGGCATTAAGAATGACCCTAGCACTGTGTACTGATTTTGTGATGTGAGTCTTTTTGTGTGTATTATTTACATCAAAGGAGAGTGAAAAAGAGAATTCTGTCAGTAGAAGTAAAGAGTGAAGCTGTGCGTAAAGCATAACATTAGGCTGGAATTGCAAAGGCTTTGGCTACATTTGTGAGGTTTGTTAATTAACGCATATATGCACACTTCTTGGGAACCACTGCAGGAGAAAACGTGAGGAAAACAGGCACTGATTCTTTGTACCCCTTTGTAATCTGCCACAGCTTTTCTGTACTTTTTGATTGTTTGTCATGTTCTGGTTCAATGAGGAATATGAAAAAAATGAGGAAGGATTTTCATTTCAGTTTTTCTTAAAGGCATTTGTTTCATTGGTGCTTTCCTTCACATCTCACCAAAGCTGCTCTCTGTGTGCTGATCCCCAATGACGTGCAATGTCCTGTGTCTCGTATGCCTCTCCACTGTAAAAATCTAGTTCCCCATGTGTTCCCTTCTACTGCAGTAGCAGCTTATTCTGTGTGGTGGTTTTGGTGGGTTTTTTTGGGCTTTCAGAAGACAAAAAACACACAGCATAGCTTGTGTGGCCAACACATGTGCTACCTGGCTGGCCAGCTGCTGCCAGAAGAGAAAAGGGTTGAGATTTCCCACTTTTTCCTGCTTTCATCTATCTAGTGGCTGATTTTCATAGAAGAGCAGGAAGTTGCTGTCTATCAACATGGCTGAAATGAATCAGCTGTTTCAAAGGTTATGATGACGGCATAGACAAGGCAGTCCTAAGTGATCTGTCACTTCATTACAGGTTCAATGGTAAGCTAAATTGGGGGAGAGGAAATAAAAAATCTTGGCTATTTCGAGAGAGTCTTTTTAGATTAAAGCAGGAAGAGTGTGTGCAACAACATCACCTCTGAACTTTTGAAAGGTTGGCTTCTCCCGTTTAAAAAGAGGAAGCATTTCCCCTCATGTGCTTGCCAATACCAATTGTTGTGCTATCACATGAGAGGGGAGGGGAAGACTGTTCTCAGAATGCTGCTTCCTCTTTCAACACATCAGACAAGGGGGGAAAGGAAGGATTTGTTCTGACCAGTTTCTTTGTTTAACTTTTCTTTGATATGGAACATGATGTCTTTAAAAAAACAGCTGCTTTAAGTTCACGTGAGCCCATCTTCAACCTATATAAGATCTATATCATTGTCACAAAGCCTTTATATAGTGAATTCCAAATTGCAAAATATGTAAGATTCCAGCTGCACCACAACTAGCATTAAGAAGCCTTGGGTGACATGGTTTAGTGTGAGGTGTCCCTGCTTATGGCAGGGGGGTTGGAACTGGATGATCCTAAGGACCTTTCCAACCCTAACTATTCTATGATTCTATGAATTCCACAACTCTGTATCTCAGTAGGTTGATGAAGTTTCCAGAAAGACTTGTACAATCCTAACAAAGGTTCAAGCCTCAGTCATACCATGCTCCAGCTGTCTGAGGACATTAAGCTGACAGAGCTGTTAGTCTACGCTGTCACTGGTGGTGTTCTAATGCAGGTAAATTGGTAAATAAAGTTAGGAAACTATATGCCACACAAAACAGAAATGAAGTCTCCAATGCAGAATATATGCCTCTCTGAAAGGGCAGAGAGACAGCCTGTTATTGTCTGGTGCCAGAAATCTTATGTCTAGTGCCAGAAATCTTACTTCACGCAGAGCTAACCTTGCAATCAGAGCAGCCTGCAGCACCGATGAAATGAAGCCTCCAATGCAGAATATATGCCTCTCTGAAAGGGCAGAGAGACAGCCTGTGATTGTCTGGTGCCAGAAATCTTACTTCACGCAGAGCTAACCTTGCAATCAGAGCAGCCTGCAGCACCGATGTCTGCTTGCTTGTCTGCTCATCCTTTGGTCATATAAGCATCCAGCATGTGCATTTGTGCAGTGCAGCGAAACACTGTTAGTTTTCCAGGTTATAAAGGAATTCAGAAGTAATATTAAACAATGATTTGACTTTTGGAGGACTGTGATGGATGCTTTGTTGCCAACTTCTCACCTCAGGTCAAATCACTTGGCTGCATTGTTTGTCCTTCTAATTCCCTCAGCTCTTAAATGAGGATTATGTTATGCAGGTACCACAGCAATGGGAGAGACAGATGCCTCCTAAGTAAGCAGACAAACATCATGTGAGTAATGACAGAGCAAGCAGGAGAGGGGTAAGGCCTGTAGCTACCATACAGCACCTGAAAAATCTCAGCAAGATCCTCTTGAAGGGGACAGGGGAAGCAGTACGTACAGTGACTGTTAGAAGACAAGATAACTTGCTGAACCAGGCAAGGTATTTCTTGGATAACTCCAACAGTGTTTGCTAAATTCCATTCTTCTGACTTCAGAAGAGGGCTTCTGACTAAACTAACAGTGGCAAGCTGTACTTCAGAGCTCCTATATGTGCTGCTCATTGAGACCTGACTTGCAGTAAACATGGAGCAAGTTCACCTCTGGGCATGACCCACAGCAGTTGAAGGAACCTGCCACAAACAAATGAGGTTCTCCTTGCCACGGAGCAATCAGTCAGATTGAACTGCAAATTAGAATGAGAAGGGATATTGAAATATTTTGGAAAACTTGGCCTGCTATTACGTAGCTTTCCCCAATGGGAAATACCCCAATCCCAAAGAGAATAAAGTCTCAAAAGCAGATTTTTTAACACAAGAAGAAAAAAGGGGGGGAAGGGAAAGAGGGAGGGAGAAGGCACACATCCATTTTTATGTAGTGGGGTTTCATGTAAGCACAGGAGTCCAACCCCACTTTGTCCAAGAAATGTAGAAATTGCGCCCAAACTTCCAAACGCAGTGTGGGAAAGAAGTGGAAAGAAGCAGGGTTTGATTTGGTTTGGTTTTTAATATATAATTCACTTATAATGTTTTGAGTTTCCTAAACTATGTAGAAAAACTATCACTCAGCTGCAGAGTATCAATATAGTCACAAAAGTTTGCTCTAATTCTTTTCAATGAACACCAGTGAACGGTGTGCAAGAGGCAGAAGCAGCAGGTTATATTTTGAGTTTAATAAGATTTTTCATTATATCTTACAAGATACTGTCACAGACACATTAAGGAGTAATGAATAACTTGTGCTATGTCCACGACAGAGATGAAAGCAGTTAGAAGACCACAACAAGACAGAGGTGAGGAAAAGTTTTTTAACGATGAAAACAGAAAAAGTATAGGAAATATTGTCTGAGAAGTGGCATATTAAAAAAAACCCAACCAAACTAACCCAACAGCTAAGCCCGAATGACCATTAGGAAGGGTGGAGATACAACTGATCCTGCCTTGAGCCTGTACAATGAACCACTGGACTCCCTAAGGTGCTTCCTTTCTGAACTTACATTTCTGTGCGTTTCAAACAAGATGAAATGCTGTATTTCCTTCTTTTATCCTGTTCCAGAGCTGACATGAGAAGAAACAAGCAAATGATTTCTCCTTTGTCTGTCAGCCAACTGAAATAAATCTAGTGAGGCCTGCATGGCTTGGTTTCCTCCATCACATGTATGTTTTAGTATTGATGACCACAGGTGCACACATTGTCTTCCTTTCTGTTTGGTTGCCTGTGTACTGGAGATAGAGCACCTCTTCTAACAGATTGTATTAACATCAGTTTCTGTTTATTCTCTAATACCAGTGAGGAAGCTGCATTCAAACTTACCAGAATACAAACTGTAAATGTTATGATATATATTTGGTAGGTTATGAAATATTTCTACAAGTAATAAAATAGTAAGCTATGTGTAGTTCATTAACTGAAGCACAAAATAGTTACAGTGAAGTGTGATTTAGATAAAATAACTTGCCATAGAAAATGTTTCCCTATAAACTGCCTGAACACCAGATAACAAATTATCACAGAATAAATCTGACTCAAGGTCAGAAATGCAATGCTCTATCCCGCTAAGCATCATGTTATATCCATGTATTTATCTTCTGGAGGCTCAACCATAATGCATCACTTATTTTGGTAATAGCTCACTCTTGATGTGCAGAATGTAAGTTTGGTTAGATTTAAGTTCAGTTTGATTTTTTTCTGGCAAGGCTTTCATAGTTGAGCAGCCTTTACCATGATCAGCTCTGCCTTATAGAAGCATAGAATAGTTAGGGTTGGAAAGGACCTTAAGATCATCTAGTTCCACCCCCCCTGCCATGGGCAGGGAAACCTCCTACTAAACCATGCCACCCAAAGCTGGGTCCAACCTGGCCTTGAACACTGCCAGGGATGGAGCATTCACAGCTTCCCTGGGCAACCCATTCCAGTGCCTCACCAACCTAATGGTAAAGAACTTCTTCCTTATATCCAATCTAAACTTCCCCTGTTTTAGGTTTGAACCCTTATAGATGTTTTTAATCAAACTCGTCATCTTAGTATCACAGTACCCTATAGCTTTCAAGAATACATTTTGCATAATTCCTGCAGCCAACTCCTACTTCAACAGGCACAGATTTCCTCCCACTAAGACCAAAAAAACCCAAAAAGCACTAAGTATATATCTCAGTTTTTAGCACTTCACAACAGTGCTAGCTGAGAGCTGGTAGTCACATACACTCAGTCACCAAAATCTTCACATGTCCAGAGCCTTCCTCTCATCCCATTGCAACTGCTGCCAGCACAGCCCATAGCCCTGCTCTCTCCATCTTTGTCCCAGAAGTCTGTGGGAAGCTGAGCGAGGCCCTATGAACCACTCCGATAGCAGCAGCTGGCTCCTGCGCACTGTTCATCCAGGTGTTGCTCACATCTCTGCAGCAACAGGCTGCAAGTGCAGAAGGTGTCTGTCCAAGTGTTCCTGTAAGTGCCTCTTGCATCAGAAAACAGGACACTTTCAGGAAGCAGTGAACCTTGTGTGCAGGTTTTGCACATATGGTCTGCACACGCAAATCCAGCAGCCCTGGGAAAGGGAGGAACAACCCTTGTGGGACACATCTGCTGCTTGTTCACAGTAATGACCACCTTATGATGAGAAAGAGCTGTCTAACGCTGGCTCTGTTGGACCCCATAAGGGTGTACTCCTCCTGATCTGGAGAAGCATAGCATCAGGGATGCACAAAGTGAAGGCCTATTTGGTGTCAGCCATTAACACTGTGGATATAACAACATGCCACTTGAGTTCCTTCTCAAGGAAACTGCCAACCTAGAGAGCCCTAGTTCTTGTGAGGAGCACAGCCACATGAGATCACTATTAGAAAATTACCAAAGAACTGTACTCAACAGACTGCCCCCAGAAAGGCTTGTCTCCCGAAAATGGCATTCCTGATTCCTGTGAGCTAATAAAAGGTTGTAATTTCACCCCATTTGTTAGAGAGCACCAACAGTACAACCGCTATGCTGAATGTTGCTTTGAAATCCTCTTGTTGAGATTGCAAAGGCACTTCAGCAATGCTCATCTGCTGAGTTGGGTTGTTTTGCAGCTTCAGGGAAAGGATAAATAACAGCCTTTTTCATGCTTTCTCCTCACTGACTATCCACTGCCTATGTCATAGGATAACCATGCAAGATATGATGGCCCACACCAAGTGGTACGTGATAGACTATTATTCACTATTATTCTGTTAAACAATAAATACACTTCCACATTATATACTGCATTGCATATTTATTGATCCAAACAAATTATTAATGGAAATTAGAAACTAAAATTACATTGACTGTTTTAACACTCCATAAACTGTTCTTTGTTTAAAGAAGTTGTGCTAGGTACCAGCACTGGTGGCATACTACAGAACATTAGACATCATGTGTTTCAAAGGACATGGTTATCCACAACCTCTCATCCACAGAGTTCACTGTAATGGTATCAGCCTCTTCTCAATCATCAGATTTTTTGGTAGGACAAGTTTGGAGCTTTTACATCCCTCAGCTGGCTAATGCTGCGTATATGCTCATTCATTTACAGGAATCAATAGCACCTGCATTTTGTAAGTACAATTAGATACTAATGGTATTGGCTTTTAACAAGCAAAACTGACATTGGGGATAGCTCCTGATGACCATCTCAGAAAAGGAAATCATCATATCAACCTATCATATAGAAAAAGACAATGCAAACCATAGAAATAGTTTGGATCAAATTTTGCCATCTTAGATGGTAGAAGTGATTTGCCTCATGGACTCAAGAAGGATCCCTGCACTTATAACCCAACCTAAAGTTCTTGCAACTTGCTCTCTAGCTACCCTCAAACATTTCTTAAAACCTACAGGCCAAAAGAATTAAAGCTCCAGTTATGTATCACTTTATCAGTATCCTGGGAGAGCCTGGCCTTAGCAGATGTGCTCAGAGCATGTGTAGCACCTCACAGAAAGAGACATCAACAGCAGCTAAGAACACTTTTATCCAGTAGTACACCTGGAAAGATTATCATCTCCTCAAGCAACAAAAAACTGTAATGTTTATTAATACCTAGGATGTAGAGGACACAGACCTTTCCTACCAGAGTTTCAAATCCTCATCTCTGAACACATTGCTGTGACCACTTAGGAGCTTCTTGCTTTGAGAGGGTAGGAAGTGAAAGGTAAAACCTGACCTCTACCCTCCCAACCACTGCAGCCGGGCAATCTCATGAAAAACATGGAACAGAAAAGATGAGCTTTTTAGTCATAAACCCAGAACTTCTGCCTGCAAAAAGCAAGCTGGATCCAAGCCCTACCTCAGGAGCTGCAGCATGCATGCTACGTTCAGTACTCGCAGCACGATTCATTCAACCGGACTGCACCACAACACAAATTTCCCCCAGACAAGTGGCCTATTGAATGAGAGGAATGACATTCCCTCTCCATGCCTCAATGCATCTTGTGGTTTCCTAGTTTTTAATTTTATTTTTGATTAAGCTGAATGAGGCTTTTTTTATGTCCTGTGTGACTGGGCTCTATTGACATTAATAGAATCATAGAATAGCTAGGGTTAGAAAGTGCCTTAAGATCATCTAGTTCCAAACCCCTGTGATAGGCAGGGCAACCTTCCACTACACCAGGTTGCTCAAAGCCCTGTCCATCCTGGCCTTGAACACTACCAGGGATGGAGCATTACAAATTCCTTGGGCAACCTGTTCCAGTGCCTCACCACCCTCAGAGTAAAGAATTTCTTCCTTATATCTAATCTAAACTTCTCCTGTTTTAGTTTTAACCCATTACTCCCTGTTGTATCACTACAGTCCCTGACAAAGACTCCCTCTCTGGCATCCTTGTAGGCCCTCTGCAGACACTGGAATGCTGCTATGAGGTCTCCATGCAGTCTTCTCCAGGCTCAACAGCCCAGATTTTCTAAGCCCAGGTTTTGTTTTCCATAGGTTGGGATGAAGTAACAGTGACCAGAAAAGGGCAGAAGAACGGGTGGAAACACAAGCGCTGTTAAGACAGCACATCAGAGCTGCCCAACCACTAACCGCCATCCAGGAGGGCAGAGGTTAGCCGTGCACGAACCAGGACACCCAGCATCTGTGCTACACCAACACTGATACAGGGGTAGTACAGGGGGGTAGTACAGAGGGGTTGTACAAGAAGGTTAAAGAAATTTGCTTGCTTAAACAAGTCTTGTCTGTTGTAAGTACCTATCATGCCTACTATTGATGATGGGAGAAGCAGACAGGGACCAGCCCTGAGGGCATGTGTGAAGACTAGAAGGTGGGAAAAAGGAAGCATTGTCTGTTGTGAATACCTATCACGCCTACTATTGATAAGGGGGAGAAGCAGATGCCAGGTCCTATTGACAAGGGGGAGAAGCAGACTCCACGTCCATTGATAAGGGGAAGAAGCAGACGCCAGTTGATAAGAGGGAGAAGCAGATGGACTATGGCCTGAATCCCTGAGGGCATGTGTGAAGACCAAAAGGTGAAAAGTTTAAGAAGAGGAAGACTCATTTACTTCATCTTGAAGACCCCTATTCGGAGGAGGAAGACTCATTTACTTCATCTCGAGACCCCTGCCCATGACCAGAAGGGGCACTGCGCAGGCACAAAGGACCTTCTGGTTCATTATAATAGGAAGCAGAGATAGATAATGAATATGTATAGGCATATGGAGTAACCTTAACTTTAGAGACTAAATGTAGAGGGAAACAACAGTGAGGTGTGCATGCTTTGAAGGAGCTATCCCCATGCACCTCAGCGCTGAATAAAAGCATACCTACTTTACAACTTTAACGAGTTGTGGAGTCTAACCGCGCATCAACACCACCTGCCCGCACCGAGCACAGCATTAGTTCGCGCTTCTTGGCGCACACCCCGCAGCTCGGAAAGCGGAGCTGTGCCNGCGCATCAACACCACCTGCCCGCACCGAGCACAGCATTAGTTCGCGCTTCTTGGCGCACACCCCGCAGCTCGGAAAGCGGAGCTGTGCCCACAGCAGGTAAAGCCGCTCTCCGAGGGACGCTGCTCTCCTCCATCCGCCGGGAGGCACGGGGCAGCTCGGCCCTGTCGCCGCTGCTCACACACCAGGGATCGGCCTCTCCGCTGCTGCTGCTGCTGCTGCTGCTGCTGCTGCTGCTGCTGCTGCTGCTGCTTCAACCGGCCGCAAAGGACAGGTCCCCGTGTTGGGCGAGCTGCAC
>NDXB01005233.1:0-15399 GCA_002631895.1 Agapornis roseicollis
AAAACACAGCTACTAAAGAGAAGAAAAACTGACTGCAACTGCTGAACCCAGGACACCATGTCAGTGACAAAGATGTTAAACAGGACAGGTCCCAACACCGATCCCTGAGGGACACCACTCGCCACTGGTTTCCAGCTGGACACTGAGCCATTGGCCACAACTCTTTGTGTGTGGCCATCCAGCCAGTTCTTTATCCACTGAGTGGTCCACCTATGAAATTGATGTCTCTTCAATTTAGAGACAAGGATGTTGTGTGGAACAGTGTCGAACGCTTTGTGTACTTGTGTCCAGGTAGTTGATATCAACTGCTCTAACCCTGTCCATCAATTCTGTAGCCCCATACTAGAAGGCCACCAAGTTGGTCAGGCAGGATTTCCCCATAGTGAAGCTATGCTCACTGTCACCAAGCACCTTGCTAATTTTCATGTGCCTTATCATGCCTTTCAGAAGAATGTACTCCAAGATTTTGCCAGGCACAGGTCTCTAGTTCCCCAGGTCATCCATTTTTCCCTTCTTGAAAATGGGGGTTATATTTTCCTTTTTCCAGTCATCAGGAACTTCACCTGATTGCCATGATCTCTCAAATATGATGGACAGTGGCTGAGCAACTTCACTCGCCAGCTCCTTCAGGACCCGTGGATGAATTTCATCAGGTCCCATGGACTTATGCACATTCAGGTCCTTAAGATGGTCTCGAACCAGATCCTCTCCTACAGTGGGCCTAAGGCCTTAATTCTCACAGTCCCTGTATTTGCCTTCCAAGACTTGGGTGGTGTGGTCAGAGAATTTGCCAGTGAAGACTGAGGCAAAGAAGTAATTCTGAACGTCAGACTTCTCCAAAGCCAAGGTAGCCTGGTTTTCCAATAACTTCTGGAGGGGGGTTGTTATTTTTTGTACACACGTAATCATACATTACTTTGGATTTTCTTCTTTCCTGTCTTTGTTACAACCTACCTTGTTTCATACATCAAGAAGCTAGCAATGGCATCTTAAAAAGATCATATGAGATTGCTGGCTTTCAGCATCAGATAAAGCAGTATGTTGATGAACAAATAATTAAACGCAGGAACTAATTGTTTGAAATCTGAATTTGTTTCTGGTATATACTGTATCTTTAGCTGTGTGCCTGATTTATGGGTAGTTACTGTGACACTAGGGATGACATTTTATTAATGAAATTATTTTTTATTTCTAGCCTCGTAAGATTTGGAAACAGCTCATGATCCTCCACTATCATGAAATCATGGTAAATGTACATAAATTTGATAAATAATCACACTCATTTTTTTTAAGCTCTTATATGTGCCTAACTGAAAAATGAGATCCAATGCTCATCTTTCTTATACCTCATATGCATAAAACATGTCCACGTGTATTTGCTAAACTTTTTATTTAAAATTGACTCAATAATGGGCAGAATTGCTCTATGTAATGTTTCATTATTTACAGCCCTGACTGGAATGGAGAAAATTTTAACAAGGAAGGAGACAGCTTGGGGTTTTGTCCCTTATTTTTCCTTTACAGTATCTTATGGCAGGTGAAAACCATTCTACTACATTAATCTGTTTCTCCAGGATGTACGGTACTCAGAAGATATATAATCTGTTCAGTTTCAGCTTGAACTGGTGTAAACTGGCACAATTCCCATGAAGTCAAAGGAGCTGTAGCAAATTATATCTGTTTAAAGAATTTGGCTCAACTGTACCTGAGATAAAAAGCAAGAAGTCTTTGAAAATATTACGCAACCATACACAGGTATGTACAGGAATTGCAAAACAATTGCATCAGGTCTCATTAAAACAGCATTAATTACATAGAGCTACAGACATCTTTATGACTGATCACCTTTTCAGACCCTGATACCACAAGGCCAATGGAGCTCCTTAATGAAATATAGGGTACAGAGTTACTGCAGTTCATATGCTGCAATGATGAGTGTGACATAGCAACATGGACTGATGAGATGCTGTGGTGTTTAACTTGTGATGATACCTTTACCAGTAATAATATTTATTGCACTTTTGTCTTTGATTTCTAAGTTATACAATATTATCCCCTTCTACCTTTTTCTGCTTCCTTATTTCTTTCATTTTCTCAGCCAAATTGCCAGTCACTCCATGGCTGCCACAACCTATTAATTGGCACTAACCTCAGATGATCCCTGATGTTTGTCATACTAAAAATGTTCAGATCATAATTGCCCTAAGTTTAATAAGGTATATCAAGGTGAAGAGAGGCAAGTAGAAACTACATTAATTTTCTTGGCCTGATAGATGCAAAAAAAAATTTATCTTTATCTTTATTGATGGTATACTCTGAATCTCTACATAACCTATTCTGAAAGCTAATACCAGGTGAGTTCAGCATCCATTCTTATTCACTTCTATCATGTAATAAAGTGATAGGAAACAACACTTGAGATGAAGCAGATCAAATAAATGAATAAGAGAAAGTAAGCTTATTTACTGGAGAAAAAAAAAAAAAGGGGGGGGGAGGAAGAAAAATGTTCTTTTGCCCGATTAAGGGAAACATTTAAACATGTGCTAAAACTCATCCACATTAGGTAGCACACTTGAGCTCTTGACTTCAATGGAGCCAAAGTCTGGGTTTCATTCCAAGGTGATCCTTAGGTTATCAGCTGTCTCCATAAAACACAGCTGCTCATGAGTCATATTCCTTCTTGGCCAAAACCTGTGCCACCAGAATGAAGTTAGTCCGGTCTTTGTAATGTGTGTCTCAGTGCAGCAGGCAGTGAGTGGGACATGGGGCATGTTTCAGTGCAGTAGTCAAGAGATATCTGATGATAAAGGAAGGACTAAGGTACTCATATTACCAGAGGTTGTACGGACATAAGAGAAAAAGAAAATCTTTGCATTAGGAGCCTGAAGTCTGCTGACTGTACAAAGGGGCTATGTGGTTTTACACAACACTATGGGGTTCTAAGCTACTGAAGATGGTCGCTATTCAAAATAAAACTCTTCAGAAGAGTCTCATGAAATTACATGCCCATCTGAAGAAAGGCAAGGCTCAGCCAATGTGGCTAAGCTTGTTTGACAGTATAATAAACTGCAGAAGATACAGATCATGTGGTTACTGTGGGGAGAAAAGGAAAGGTAGAGGTCCCTGAGGAAAACAGGCAGAAAGGATGGGAGTATTCAGTGCAAATTAGTTGAGCTTAAGGAGGAGAGACAAGCAGTTAGAAAAATCTGGTTCAACATTACCCAGTTCATCATTTACAAGGTTGAACTTGAAAACAGGGCTTAGATCTCCAAATTGAAGTGGTGTTAGCAGCCAAGAAAGAATTGATGCAGTGCTTGAGACTCACTACTGTCTGCATTGCAGTAGTTTGCATTTGGCTGAGGAGTCCAGCCTGCATACAATTCAGCTGTGGAAGTATCATAGAAAACTGGAATGGTTTGGGTTTGAAAGGTCTTTCATTGTTCATCTAGTTCCAGCCCTCCTGCAATGAGTAGGGGCATCATGAGGGCTGTTTAAGAACAGGGTTGGAAGGCAACCAGGTGAGAAGGAAGGGACAGTGAAGAAAACCAATGCTTGGGAAATCTACAAGTAGAAAATCAGTTGGGTTTTACTCCTTCTGATGTGTAGTGCAACAGAGAAACAGCAGCTTGCTCTGAAGTTGCTGTATGTCCAGAATTACATTGTTTCATGCTCCCAAAACGAAATTCTTGAGGAGTATGTGCACCACTGGCACTGCCATGGATGGGAATCAGGGAGGTTAGGTCTAGTCAGCATGATGCTGAAAAGGAGGAAGTCAGTGCTTTTATGCAAAGTGGGCACTTAAAAATTTGAAGCACGAAATTGATGCTGTGGCAATGACTGGGCAACAGAGAGGAGTAACCACTGAAAGTAATTAAAATGTTGAGGGAAAACAGCATAAGCAAAAGCTGAAAACAGGGTTTGGGGATCAATTTTTCCTCTGGATCTCTGAAAGGGTTAAAGATATGCAGGGGCTAGGAATTTAAAGCTCACAGAAGTTTTTATTATCACATGTATACTGATTCTTAAATGCTAAAATGCCTCTGAATATGTTGAAAGAAGACAAAAATGAAGAAAAATCCCCACAAATCTGTTTTTCAGTTTATTTGTTCTGCATGTGGTTTTAATTCATAATTAGAGTGTAAAAGACAGGTAATTTTACAAATTTCTGCTCTTATGAACTTGTAGTGTTTGAATTTGAGTGACTAGGTGGTTTGCATCCTCTTGTTCATCCCATTCACTTTGTTCCATGAAAAGAGGTTCTGCAGTTTTTCTTCCAGGTTTTTAGGGCAGGATGCTTTTGGTCTTATATTTTTCCCAGTAGAGAGATACATTATTTTAAAATACCTATTGCAAGTTTCAAAATTATTTTCAGGGGCTCTGTGAAGGTACTGAAGTAAAATTAATCAGTCGGTTTCCATTTGTTTATCAGGTTTGAAAAAACAGTGTTGTAATAAACCAGGCAGCATCAGCTAACTATCATAGCAGCCTCTGCTGTCTGTTGTCGCATGGAATGAAGATGCAATTAATGATGAGGCTGGCTCCAGGAGAATAGATATTCACCTCAGATGGAGGATAAAATCACACCTTCAGTGACTTAAATATATGCACTATAATGTCATCAGGACACATGAACAGAAAGATTGCTTCTGTTGGGATCACTGCTGTTTTTCTCGGAGTAGCAATTTTAGATTATGGCCTACCATAAGAGGCATCCTACAGACATTCCCAACCTCTGTCCCAACCCTTGTCCCAACCCCCACAAAGAAAGGGTGCATAATCTGTTGGCACCTCAGGTGCTCTGAAAGGGAACTGTTTCTATACTAAAACATTCCACCCCATTCCCCTTGTTTACTCACAGGCTCCTCACCTAACCTCCAGATATTTTTTCCCATGATTTCCATCCTTCTTTGAAATTTGGAACTGCAATTCAGAAGCATGCGAAGAGGACCCTGAAGGGGACTGAGGCTGACCATTTCTCCCTCCTGCACTTTCCACAGCTAATGCATCACATTGCTGATGTAATTTGAGTCATTTAAAAACTCATCAAAAGTGAAAGATTACCAGCTAAATAAACTCCTTTCCTTCTTATCTAGCAGAATAGAATATGGCTTTGCATAGCTTTTAGGGAATTTTAAAAGCTTCATTTAAGACTCACACTAGAAATAGCCATAGTCCTAGAAAGGAATAATGGAATGGAAATGCAGAGAAGAGAGAAAGAGCAGCTCCACAGGCTGCTTTTGTAGTGCCTAGTCTGTTGGACTCACTTGAAGCAATGTGACAATGACAGGGCTGGAGCCATCTAGCCTCTGTTCCAGCCTTGATAATGCTGCTTCACATGGGGCATGTGGTGACTGCATGACGTTAATGCGGCAGCCTTTCCATGTCAGGGAATGTAACACACACCTGAGACTGGTCATTTACAGAGAGGCATCATGGCATAATATCCAATACCCTTTTTGAAGAACTCGAGTATATCCACAGCTTTTTCAAGATGTATTTTTGTCTAGTACAACCACTAAAGAGCAGAACTGGTAGCTCTCCTACCCTGTACTACAATGCAAGCAAGTTTAAATCACAAAGACAGACTCAAAACTAGTTCTTTCACATATTGGCAAATGAGCAAAGACCAGAGTAAATTTTGACTACAGGAAGTAAGAATATTTTTGTATCATTCTGGAACATTTCATTGACAAACATAAAGGGAGACATATATGGCTCTTGTAGCCATGTGTTAGTGATGAAATACGACATCAAGAAATTTAATTTTACTGGAATTGCAGTTGTCAAAATAATTGCATTAGTTAATTCAAAATTTCTCATTGGAGAATGGCCCAGGCTATATCTCTGTTGCTCAAAATGTTTTATTGTGTAATCACTATGCTTTTTGATGAGTAATTTCTTTAATGTTATGCTATATATATGTACTGAAAAACTGTGAGTGATCTTTGTTTTTATGCTGTTGTGTTTTTTGCATATAAAGTACATTATGCATATTCTCTTCCTCTTTCTCCAACTCCTACCTCCAGAAAGCAGAGAATGGAGACCCAGTGTGTCCTTATGTCTGTGACTTCTTTTTTTGTCTTCATTTGTTCAAGCCTCTGAACTTTATTTTCCAAACTATATACCTGTAAAATAACTGTAACAATCTTGGCTATACAGCTAGTTTAGATTCCCTGACTAGAGACTGATATAGTGCATTAAGTGCACCAGCCCCAGCCTCCTCCCTTTACTTCTGCACTTTTCCTCTGCTATACTGGCAGCTTGGAGAATAAGCAGGAATTTTTTCTTGCACGGAATAACCCTTCCTGGGCTGCTTACATTAACTTTGTGCAGAAAATGGCAGTACTACATCATAGCCATGCCCATAATGTCCTGGCAGAAAAGGATAATGAAGTAATCCCTTTTCTCTGATGGCATCTTTCTCTTCCTCAGGGTGCTGATTTGCTCTGTCTTCCAGCCTGGTTTACTCATGCTGAGTAAAGTTGTGCATTCACTTTCACTGATCTTCCTCATAAAATATACTGCTTATTCTCTTCAAAATACACAAATTTTTATGTGTGTGTGTCAAAGGATGAACTGGATAATGTTGGCAATAGTTTTGCATTCAAGTAAGCTTAAGGTTGATGAAAACAGATATAGCAGAGATCAAATATCAGGGTTTTGCTGTCTCCCTGTAGAGGAACAAAGCTACAATCAGCACTGTTCAATGTGAGAAGACATTTGAGGATTAGGCCATGGAGCTGCCATAGTACAGTTCAGAAGAAAATTTGTGATTTGGAGTATTTTTTCTGCTGTGGTTGCTTCATCTGATTAAAATAGCAGACCAGTAGTGCTTTGCTTAGGTCTGCATTGTTGCACAGGTGGAACAGAGAGTATAACCTAAAGTGGGAGGTATAGGGAATGACAGAGAGAAAGACACAGACACAAAGAAGAATATAATCCTGTCTGGGAAATCACATATAACTTGAAATTATTTGTAAGTAATGGACCTGATGGTGTTCTGATGAAAACTGTGATGTTAAGTGACAATTTCAGTGGAGTTGTGTTGGTTTACATTCTCTGAGGATTTAGTCCCCAGACTATCAAACTGTTCATGCTGGAATGGCTGTATTAAACTAACCTTGGAGAGATACAAAGTGTGCATTAACAAAGCAGCCCACAAAAACCTGGAAGGCAAACAGTACAACAGTTCTCAAACAGTACAACAGTTCTCAGCAGCACACCATGATGCGCACATTCTGAGTGTGATGTAAATGGTTAACTGATAAATAAAACTACTAAATGTTGCCTGTGCATTTAGACACTGTGTTGAAGGGTTTCTTATTTTGCAGGGGGAAACATGTACACTTTTAAACACCCTGATTCACGCTAGGATATTTCATGACTATTTCTTATCGCTCAGTTGAGCATAAATTCATAGATTTTATGGTTAAGGGAGCTTGAGATGGGCTGCTATATTTTCAGTATTTAGTTCTGCCACTTCTTACTGGACCATCTGCTGTCACCTTAAAGAGACAAGTGTATATTATCCAGGTAAACATACAAATGTCTCCTGCATTTGATTTTTTTTTTTTTAAGAGAGACCTTTAAACATATTAATCCAAATGTGTCAATAATGTTACAGAGATAAGTCCTTGAAAAAGAAAATAAAATAAATACTGCCTGTGCAGATTCAAACAGGATACTTTCACCGTAAAAGTGGTTCACCAAAAAAGAGATTTACAACTTATTTCTTTAAATGTAAACATAAAACCATTCCGTTCAAGTAAGATAATTTTAAAATAATTTTGTGACAGAGCACTGGAAGAGGTTGCCCAGGGGGGTTGTGGAGTCTCCTACGCTGGAGATATTCAAGGCCCGCCTGGACGAGTTCCTTTGTGATGTAATTTAGGTTACCCTGCTCTCATAGGTGGGTTGGACTCAATGATCTTTCGAGGTCCCTTCCAACCCTTAGGATTCTGTGATTCTGTGAAAAGGAAGGAAAAGAAAGAAACTGTTACATTTATCACAATTATTTGTAAAAGTGTGTTGTATTAGCTAACACTACGATTAAAAGTTAGTTTCAGGGACTGAGTGCATCTGAAAACAGATGTAGACACTGCAACATTCATGTCTGTTCACACAAAATAATTTATATAAACAAATATATGTACACACATGTAAGCAGGCTTAATAAATGCCATAGTTTCAAAAATCTAGAAAAAATGTGTATAACACATATTTTTAGGGGAAGAATCATTGACCATTTAAGCAAAACAAAATATTATCACTGTTTATATACATGTGCTGCATAAGACTATGATAATATTATGAAACTAAACAATAATTATTGTTTATAAGACCTATGGCATGAATAAATCTGTTGTCACACTTCCTTCTGTAGTGTCATGGTTTCCATTATTAACATCTTGATTTCATATACGTTTATCTTTAATTGTTGGGGGCTTTCTTACATTACTAGAAAATACTCTTAACTATAGGATTGATATGCTGAGTCTACCTCCTTCATAGATGCCCAATGTAATGGGTGGCTAATTTAAGATATGTGATTACCAGATGATACAACTAGTGGAAAAAATAAATATATTTGAACATATCATGCTTTACTGTAGCAAATATATATGAAATTGATTCTTATTGTTTATACCAATATCATTATAAATTTAAAAATTACTGATTAAAATTGAAACATTTAAAATACACTAAAGTTTTCAAATTAATTTCCCTACCTCCTAAATATTAAAAAAAAAAAATAAATCTCAAAAGAGTTTGAGCATCTTGTTTCTTTTGAGGCAGTGTAATCATACATATTTTCACTCATATCTGAGACTACAAAAGCTGCAGAAAGATTCTATTGTTAGTATGTGCCATATTATTAGTATTAACACACTCTAAATATGTGGAAATCTCATTCCAGCAGGGTTTTCTGTTTAATTTGTTCTCCTGTGATAATTACAGTTTTTGTCTGAGATGAGAGTCTTTTTTGTTAAGCTCCAGTGCTTCTGTGCAGTCCAACTGTTACACTAAGAAATAAAAGAAAAAAACCTGTGTTCTAAAGCAATAGAAATAGGCCTCACTGCACTAATTTTCAGGTCTCAGCTCTGTACAAAATAAAAAGATGCAGTATAATTTTGAAAGATGGTGTCCTACTGATGTGTCAGAAATTACGGGAATTTTCCATTGAAAGATGGGAGTACCTCAAAAGAGCTAATTTTATTTTATTAGTGTATTTGGCTCTCTTACTTATTAATTGTTTTTATTATGAACAGTTTAAATGACAAATACATATTTATATATGTACACACGTCTGCACACTTAGGTACATATGTATATTTGCATGTATAAGTATGTATTGCTCTTTAATTTCATTTTACCAAGGTAACCTAAAGTGGGGTGGTAGGTTTTTAGATCAACAACATTAACCAATAACCTATATGGTGATTTTCTCAAGTATGATACATTTTAGTGAGTGAAGAAAAAGGTGCAGAGCACCACTGTCCCTTAGATGACATCTGTCATCTCACCCTGCCTCTACCGCATAAGTAAACATTGGATACACAAAGGATACACTCTTCCTATTTTATTCTTTCATACAGGTACATGTAAACACACAAACACACACACACAGAGTGATGTAATAGAAAAGTATCCTTACTGACCTTGCAAATAAGAACCACAAGCACATTGCAAGAAAGGCTTAGAATTCAAAATGACCTTGACAGATTTTCAAAGTGGTCTGGAAAAGAAAAGGGGGAGGGAGGATAAAATTCAAGGGCGAGCAGAAGGGACTAAAAAGAGAAATGATCAATAAATACAGGATGAGAGTGTAGCTGGTTAGGCAGAATTTTTTCTAAGAAATTGGTAGTTATGTGGGTCATGCTTGCTGCAGGCTGGACACATGTTAGGAGCATCAAGTTTCTGAGGAAAAGATAAAATTCATTCTGTGGCGTATGTGAAAGAGACAAGACACATAATATTTAAAACAAAGCAATCCTTTTAGTTTACTCAGTGTTGTAGATGAATTAATAAAAGCACCTGAGTACGCTTCAGACGTGATATAGATCATTTGGACAAGAATGATCAAAGGCCTATGAAGACCTTCAAAAAAGGCTGAATACATTCTTCTAAAGAAGGTAAAGAAGAGAGTCATGGTATGGTTTTCAGTGAAGAAGGGAATTTACCTGTCCCTCATATCCGTGGTCAATCTGAAAAGAAGGCATGGACTCAAAATTCAATAAAACAGATTCTGCTGAAACACGAAAAGATTTTTTTTATGGGCAAGAATTGTCTATTGCAATTTGATTTGGAGCATGGAAAGAGAATGGGTTTAGCAGTAACAGTCATTTTTTCTTCTTCATAGTAGCTGGTGCAGCTGTGTTTTGACTTTCAGTTGGGAGCAAAACTGATAACAGGAATGTTTTTAGTTACTACTTGAATGTTTTACTCTGACCAAGGACTTTGTAAGCCTCATGCTCTGCCAGGGAGAAGGGGAGGCTGAGAGGAAGCAGGGACAGGACACCTGACCCAAACTGACCAAAGAGGTAATCCATACCACAGCATGTCATCCCCAGGGTGTAACTGAGAGCTACCTGGAAGGGCTAGTGCTCTGGGGGGATTGAAGGAGGTATTCAGTCGGTACTCAGTGGGGATGGGGCATCTTGAGTTATCTGTCAGTGGTTGGTGAGATGCTGTATTCTGTTCCCTTGTTATTTCCTCTATCATTGTTATTATTGGTGGTAGCAGTAGTGATTTGTGTTATACTTTAGTTACTGGACTGTTCTTATCTCAACCTATGGGAGTTGCATTCTTTTTATTCTCCTCCCCATCCCTCTGGGAGCAGGGGGAGGGCAAGAAAAGGGGGGTTGAGTGAGCGAACGAGGTGTGTGGCTGGGTTTAAACCATGACAGAGAGTTTGGTGGATACAGGGACACTGTGGTGGACACAATGCAATCTTGAACAAGCAAATCCTTACTTATGGGAGGGAATGGTCAACAAGACAACTCAGACACTCTCCAGTCCCACTTTTCTGCCATTTATGTAGAATACAGTCTCTGAGTGACCTATTCCTCTGCTTTCACTTCAAATGTCCTACTGCCCATATAACTCATTCCCTTTATATCCACAAGCTCCTTTTCCCCCATCTCTTTTCCATGATGCTGCTTCTATCCTGTTCTCTTGCTTTTCTTCTCTGTACAGTCATTTGCCTCACATTCAGACTTCCGGTTTTTCTGTTTCTCTTCAGTCACAGTGCATCTCTTTCCTTTCTCTTAGCTCCTTTATGTCTCCTCTCCCTTTTTCTCCCCCTTTTTGAATCCTCTTGTCTTTCAAGAGGGAGGAAAAATCTGCAGCTGGATACTCATATGAAAACTCATTCCCCTTATGAGATTTTAGGCAGAAGGTGAGGGTCAGACCTGCTGCTTCTTCGTGGCTTTTGGATGGCAAGGAGAATGAGGGGAAGCAGCAACAGGACAGCAGAATCTGCTGCTGAGGGCAACTCAAATTGAGGAGATGCCCATTGAGCCCCAGCTGTTGCTGCTGACAGCCTCTCTCTGCCCCAGCATGGAGGTGGCAGCTTAACTATGGATTATTTATTTTCTGTGACACCTAGTCTATGCTTATTTCCACTCTTGCTGGATTTTCATCCCATTTTTAGTACAGTACAAGGCACTTGGTTGAAACTTCAGCCTCTCAGGTGTGCTACAAATGAACATCATCTGTTTTCTAAGGTAATTTTGGGAGAAACATTTTCTTTTAGGGGTGTGGGAAAAGAAAGACTTTTCCTTTCCAGTTTACCAGTTCTTCCTTGTCTTAGTTTAAACTAGGCTGTGTTGTTGCACAGTTCCTGCAGTGGTCTCTTCCCTTTGGACAAAAAAAGGGCCTGGTGCTCAGAATACAGCAGGGCTTTATCTTAGCATATTTGTTTCTTCTTTTCCTGTTACATAATTGATATTGGTTGTGCAGTAGCTTGTACAGAAACTCACAGATGTCACAAGCATACTCACACATGCACTCATCCGTTTGGGCACACACTTGACTCCAAACCACCAGCATTTCCTCAGTAAGCATATGGGATTGTATCCTGCAGCCCTTCCTCTGTTCTCTCCACAGGGAGTCCACACAAATGCCCTGACTTCACTGCTACTCCCCTCTCCCTTCTCACAGGGGCTTTCACTTGTCAGCTGGTGCCAGGAACTGCTTTAGCTGGCCCTGAAAGATTAATCCTCCCTGGGACTGTATTAGCAATATGATGTTCCTGTTACCATAGCATGTCAGCTCAGCACAGTAATTTGGATATTGCGAGTTGGGAATTCTGCCACCAATAAACTCAGACACCATGCACATACATGGTCTCTTGGCTGCTCAAAGTACAAGCCATAGGATGACCACTCACCAATTAACAAGGCCCATTCAGGGGGATAAAACTGCCAAACAAAGGAGTTCAGTAGGTCCCCTAGTAGAGCAGCTACAGCAAACAGTGTCTCCATTGTGGGTGCTCCCTTTCTGTGTCTGTACTGTCACATCAGCACCAGAACCCTGCTCCCAAACGCCACCGAAGAAACTGGAAAACACTTTCTATCACTGAACCTGATTCTAGTTGTGCTGCAGACAGGCTGAGGCAGACCAGCGAGGGGACAGGTCTGACCCTTCAGACCCACTGGCTGCCAGCACCACCTGACAGGCAAAAAAACAAAGAGAAATCCCCAAAAAATCAAGAGCAACTGAACCGACCCATGACAATAAGAGTCCTGAAGGGTTTCAGGAAACATATTTGTCACCAAAAACAAAAGGAAAAAAACCCCAAACCAACAGCAACCAAAACTAGGCATGAAAGATTCACCACATATCCTTTTCCCTCTTGCTCCCGCACCAGCCCATTTTAAACAGACGGTGATTACTTTGGTTATGTGGTGGGCACCCTTTGTGAAAACCAAATAAACAAACACACACTATCCCGTAATGCAGGAGCAGCTCTCAGGCTGCATATTGGCTTCGAGCCACATCTCCCGCAGTAAAGGGGGGTGTGGAAATGCATAGCCTTGGCAGCAGCTTCCAGTGCCTCAGGCTCTCACAGTTTATTTTATTTATTTATAGGATTTTCTATGTCACTCGTCACCCTCATATCTAAGCATCTTAGTGGTATTAGCAGACTTACCTTCACAGCCCCTCTTTGAGGCAGAAAGTGTTATTATCCTCATTTTATAGATAGAGAAGTAATAGCTTGCCAACTTGCTCAGATTCAGAAGGAGAATTTGGCAGAATTAGGGACTGCACAACAAGACCCTGAGTCCCAGTCCTGAGCTTTAACCACAGATTAATGAGATCAATAAAATACAGAGAGAAGAACTTCATGGATTTATTTGACTCCTATGGTTTCCCTACAATGCCAGGTCAAGCATGTGACAAATATGTCCATAGAAAATAAGGTGAAACTGTATATTCACACTTTCCCTTATCTCTGAGATCTGAATAGGGATATTAATATGACACACCTTTTTCATTTATATATTTAATAAAAACAGATGAGATATTTTAAATTTGCATGTAGCCAAAGTCTAACAGGTTTTTGGCATGACACTAATCCTAAATTAGTTGCTCTATGTTTATTTTTATTTTTCGCTTCTGTTTGTGGTTCATTTTTCTAATTTGAGGACAATCTGGCGCTGCTCTGAAGTAAGATTCTTTTTTTCATTCCATTTTTTCCCCAAGTCCCCTCAGTTGGTAACTTCAATAATTAAACTGTCTGTCATGCAGCTATTTCAGTGCTCAAATTGGCCACTGCTGTAAAGATTTGTGTCTCCTGCTCTCCATCAGAGATGCATTACCCCTGTACAGAAAAGCAGAGATACTACTATGTGTCAAGAAACCAGGAGGATCCCATGTCTCTGCAAATGAACCATGTATTTCCAGGGTTCAAAGGACAATGAGAAAGACAGGATGAGTCATGTGACTTTTGGGCTGCACCCTGATAAATGGCAGGTCAAGGAGGGTTGTGTTTAATAGTATATTCCTCAATGAAATGTCACTTTTTCCTCAATGTGTCCTCTGTGTGAGCTAATTAAAATCATGTTTTACTGCAATGTCAGCACATGAAGTTGCTGACTTTCTTGTTGTCTTCTACATAGTGCAAAATGAATGTTGTCATTTGATAAATTCAGGATCTTAAAGGTTCTGTCTGATGGGGTCTAATATATGCTGCTTTATATATGTTTAATGCTTTCAAACTGGCCCTCTGTTCAGATCATCATAATGTACTCTCCTGCTATCCTTAAGCCTCACTGTCCTCAAAATTAACAGAATTTTTAAAAAGAGTTCAAATAAATATTGGTATTGCTTTCTTTCCAGGCTGCACTAGCTTAGTCTTCAAGCAATGTGTCCAAAACGTGCACTTGTATGTATCCAATGAGAATTGGTTCTTATGGGTGTGAATTTTCTTACAGCTTTTTTTTTTTTATATTGATGTCAGGGTATGTCTGTTATGTTCATTTGAAAAGAAACTCTTCCACCTTATAAGACATCTGATAATAAGTAAATCAGTAGTTAAACAGTATCAGTATAGAAAGCAGGGGATTTGTTTCTCTAACCAGCAGCCATTGGATTGGCACCAGGATTCTTATTTGTAAAGCGATTGGAAAGTGCTGTTAATGGTGCTTCTTATCTCAGTAATAGGAATGTGAATCAGCAAAAATAAACCAACTACTATTGTATGCATCTTTGCTTTCACTAGTTATATCATTGCAGCCTGTCAAATTCCTCACTTTTTTTAATTATTATTATTTTTTTGTTTAACAGAAGGCAGAGCCAGTATCTCTGTATGTTTACAGTAAAGGGCAAAGAACAAAGTTTCCATGCTTGGCCTGAAGCTGTATCATCTTGTACTGTAATCCACACAGAACTCATGAGTTAGTTTGGGACTGGGTCAGTTCTTCAGTGGGAAATCTCCATAGATTAATTTATTGACAAGTGCTACGGAAATGAGTGGTGGTAATTGAAGCAATTGCTTCACCATCCTCCCCACTCTCTTTCTCATCCAGCTCTCCTTTCTAGTGCTGAAGAGCAGTGTGCTGCTGACTTCTGGTTAAGATACAAAGCACAAATCTCAAAGAAATTCTTTCACCTCCTAAGGACCTGATCCGAAGCCCATTAAAGCTGATGAGAGCCTTCCCATTGACTTCAGAAGGCCTCAGATCCAGTCCCCCAGGGAAAAGATGCTAACACTCGTGCACATACTTAAACCAGCCAGGAGAGAACTTCTTGAAATCAATACCTTTCTATCAATATTGGTACCTAAAACCCTAAACCACAACAAAGACACTTTACTTGTGAGTCCTGCTGTCTGCAGAGAAAAAAAAAAAAAAAAAAAAAAAAAAAAAAAAAAAAAAAAAAAAAAAAAAAAAAACC
>NDXB01005233.1:18911-43741 GCA_002631895.1 Agapornis roseicollis
AAAAAAAAAAAAAAAAAAAAAAGAGTGCCAAAAATCAGTTTTCACACTTGGTCCCCACAAAGAAGAGCTGATAATAGAACCCTTGACTAATAACTGTCATAGGAAAATCAGAGGTAAACACCATTCTCTTTCCTGAAAAAGATTCATGACATCAGGGTCATTCAATTCTCTGTCACCCAGTAGCAGAAGGACTGCAATCTCCACCTCATGAACAACTTAATTTATTCTTTCTTAACACTCATTAACTCCCATAAAAAATTCTGGGTTTTTTAAGGAAAATGAGGGGGTGACAAAAGACGAAGGTAGAAAGATGAAAACAACTTTTAATTTAAAAGGAAGGAGGCAAATCATTTAACACCGAATTTCTGTGGAACTGAGACAAAGTCAGAAAACCATAGTAAAAGCAACCTTTTGTCTAATCTTACTGCAACTAATGAAACATTAACTATAATACATAACCATTGGTGATCATATTTTATTTGATAATCCATTAAGGCTCACATAGTTCTCTGCTTTTTCATATAAAATTTAATACTTTAGGGGAAGGCAGGCAGGCAGAAGGGGAAGAGGATTTGTACTCACACTGTGTGCTGGAACAATAATGTTCTTCCTGCTGAACTAATGGCTGTTCATAGGGTTTAGGTCAAAGAGTTTAATGGAGCTTAGCTCTAGATGTCTCAGTAACTTCTTAGATTCTAAAACTAAACTACTTTAGTCTTAAAATACAAATGATGATGGTCCTAATAAGGAAACATATTCTCAACTAGACTTGATAATGGAATATATGGTGAGAATGCTAAAACAGACACTATATTTCTTTCAACTAATGCTGTGAGAGATGTCTGTTCCTTACCACAAATGAGCTCATTGTTTCCTGCAGTTGTCCAAGGCAGAGGAGAGGATGATTATACTCAGACTGTTTGTTACATTTTATTTAGCCTCTGAGATTTAATACATATATATTTAAAGAAATACTGATCACACATATCTGTATGTATTTTGCTTTTTCTGTTACATGGCAATCAATTTCTGAAGAGAATGCCAAGGTCCCTTCACCTGCTCCTCATCATTATATTCCAAGATGCAGTGTAAAATACCTTGCTCCTATGTCAGCCACAAGTGTCACTGAAAAAGCAAAGATCTCTATTAAATGGTTTCGGTTTTCAGACTTTCGACTGGTTACCTTCCTTTATCTCTCTGAAAAGTTCTTCTCGTAGCATAGAATTCCATTACAGACCAATCTATTTGACAATACAGATTTCTTTGCCAACACAAATCTGCTGCTTCTGCCTGATTTTACTGCATGTCATTTTCATTATGTATGTCCTACAACTGCATTTTTATCCACTGACTTCTGTAAGTTCCCAATTAAAGCATATTTTTTATTTGAAGACAAGAATATCCTGAAGTTTCTTTTAATGAAAAAAACAAGAGCTGTTTCACCTGAAATTGGGAACAAATGAAAACTTTCCATTCTTTTTCATAAAATTGCTATTTTTTTTTGTTTTCTCTGGGTTGGCATTTCTGTCCTGACAGATTTGGGTAGTTTTCTACTTAATACATACAAAAATAGATATTAAGGATAAGGAGCAAAGCTACCCTTGCTTCAGAAAAGAGAAAAAAGTCTGTAACATACATTACCATTTGTGCACTGAAAGTTTCTTTTATAGAATTTGTTCAGGAAAGAAAAGGCAACAAAATTATTCTAGAGAGCTTTGAGCATTCAAGGTACAAAAGGTAAAAATGATGACTCAGTTTTTCATGCTACTGGACTTCTGAGAGGCAACTGCATCTTTTTAAAGCTTGCCCAAAATAGGGTAAACTCTGACTGTGCTCTACCAGCAGCTATCACCTTGTGCAAAGTAAGCTCACTTGGCAATTATGCTGTCTGGCTTGATGGACTGAAGTGAGAGCTCCAAAAAGGCTGTGGTTGAAGGAGAGTGCATCAAAATGCAGCAAGATGCAACAAGGTACAGAAAGCAAAAATTTGATCCTGCCCTTCTCATTCTTCTGGATGCCTTGGAAGAGGCATTGTAAAAGGCTGGGGTAGATAAAGGCAGCCCATAGCTACTTTGATCTAAGGAACAGAGCGTCTATGCAGACTCTTCCATGCAAGATCCTTGTTAAAATATGACACACTGGTTTTATGGTTTCTGTTGCATCTCTGATCATAGTTACCTTTACTTTTCACCTGCCTCATATATAGAAAAGAACCCCCTGACAGGTAAACAAGGAGGGGGATCTTCTTACTGTTGTACCATGCTAAGAATGGGCTGCACAGAATGTGTTGGCTACCTATCCATGTATAAAAGGCAATGAAGGCTTTTGCAGGCAGGAGATGTGAGGAAAAGGAAGAGCTGACAGCAGAGGTCGTTATTAGCTGGGGCCCTTAGCATCTAGCTAGTGTTTGGAGGGTAATGCATGAGTACTGCACAGGTGCAGGTTTGAGGTAATTTTTCTGTGTCTCTTGCACAGAGTGAGGTATTTTTCACTTTTCCTCAATAGATATATTCAGCTTCAGGAGTGTCTTGGGCCAGCTTTCACACACAAACATCTAAATTCCTGCCAGCCCTTTTGTTTCTCTTGAAATTCCCCAAGCAGCAATATCAGGACTTGGAGATTGCAACACCCTTGTGAATTGCTGCAGGTAGACAAGGAGCCTGACTCCCTTCTCATTAACAGGTGTGTAAATTTGGGTACAACTTGAATGAAGCTGCCTCATTGGCCTCATACACCCAAGGAGAGAATCTGGTACAAAAGGATGAATGGAAGGAAGCAGGAGAGAGAATATGGGGAAGCCGATCCCTTCAGCTTTTGCCTGTGCTCCTCTCTGCAGCTGGAAACAGCTGATGTAGAATCCGTATTTTCTAATGGGGAATTATCCACTAAATTGCACCTACAGGGTTCATTTACTATACATAAAACCAAGAGACAAACTTATGCTTTGAGATTAAGCTGGAGAAACTGCCTTATGCTGCACTTTCTTACTGTCTGCTAAAATGGGTTAAGGAACATATGACCTGTAGAGTGGAAAAAATATATCTGCCTCTCTCCTTAGAAAATGCTATTGATTTGAAAGACCTCAAAAGTGTGCTAGGTACATTGCAGACGTATTAGGACCTATAACTCACCTAAAGCAATAATTATGGCTTTTGGATTTTGCTTTACTTTGTTGTTTTGTTTCTGCCTACCACAAGGGCAACATACTGGCATGATGTAAGACACCTCGATCTTCCTGACTTAAGTGTTTGTCACTGCTTAGTCTTCACTGTCAGCAGCCCGTCATGGGGAGATCTGAAGCCCAATTTTGAGTTGGTGTGATGAGATAGCTGAGTCATTTTAGAGACACATTATGAGTGGGTTCTTCTCCTTCCTTCAATGTTTTGGTTACATGTGATTCTCAATGCCGTTTACGTTCTGCAGCACTGTTCAAATGACAGAAACACATTCCAAAAAAAAATGTTTAGCTCTGCCACAAGTTGCTTCAGTTTGATTGGAGTTTTTCTTCCATAGGGGAAAAATACCAACTAAAAACATGTCAAAAAAAACTCCTCAACTATACAGAACTTCTTTCCTGTTAGGGTGGTGAGATGCTGGAATGGGTTGCCCAGGGAGATTGTGAGCGCTCCATCCCTGGTAGCATTCAAGGCCAGGTTGGATGAAGCCTTGGGTGGCACGGTTTAGTGTGAGGTGTCCCTGCTTATGGCAGGGAGGTTGGAACTAGATGTTCTTAAGGTCCTTTCCAACCCTAACTATCCTATGATTCTATGATTCTATGAACTTTGTACTGAGGCATCATGGTTGTGATTCCTGAGGAAAGCAACATCTTCTTGTGTTGGAAATTACCATAGCTCTTGTAAACAGGTGATAAAAGTGTCTATCTCAGTGATTATCAACTTGTTCATATGCGTAATTACTTCTTACAATGCGTAAGCCTTTATGGCCTGGCAAAATTGAGAAGGATGTTGCATTTTATTTATATTTTTACAGATGTATTTGAAGATGGATTTTACACACACGCACGGACACATGCACAGGTGTATGTATATACATATATATATACAGAAATCCAATATATAGATGTGGGGGTGAGATTTGCTTCTTTGAAAGCTAGAAAGAAATACAGAAGAAAATGTTTACTAGCAGAAAATAGGGGGGAAATAGGAGGAAGCAGGAACAGCAAAAAGAAGTAATCTCATATAAAGAATGGATGGATGCTGGGAGCAAGTACTGAGCTGTGTATAACACCTCTACCACATACAGATCAGACAAGTACAGGTTGCAGAAAGCCATTAAAAAGTTAAAAGAATCAATTTAATTTACCACATTAAACACATAAAAAAAAAGCCAGTGCCACATCTAATACAGATGTTTTTCAGTATAATGGCAAAATGAAGACATTTTCAAGCAGCAAGGCTTGCAAGTCCTAGTCATGAAATGCTTAGATCAGGTGGCACTGTCTGTTAGAAAAGCAGGCTCTGTAGTGATATTGATTGCTTCCAAGGCCATATTAGAGATGAAGACAAGTCCCAGGAGACAGGTTGTTGTCACCTTGACCTTGGGTCAGAGCCAGACCACTGACCCCTGACACCCAGGACTTCTGCACCGCATTGTGATATCTTTCATGCCTACAGACAAAGTCAGCAGGGGACACATGTCGATGTGGCTCTTGCCAAATCAGAATTGACTGGCCTGTAGGAAGCTGGAGAGCAGCGGGAAATGTGGGTTAAAGTATGTCAATAATGTTTCACAAGAACAATTTCTCCCAAGAATTGTAGCTGTTGGAATGTTTTGACATTTATTCGGTAGAGAAATGTAGCATGTTTTGTGAAGCACTTCAAGAGAGCTGCTGCTAACTGCTGTGGTGTATTGATCTTCCTGTTAAATTGCATGGGCACACTTGGGAGATCATTGAGATTCAGGCAACAGGACAGAAAGGATCGGCTGCACCCGATGGTCACTAATGGTAATTGGTTTCGATCCTTGCACTTGAAGAAGCTGTGATTTACTTGGTTCACAGATGAATTGTAGACGCTAAATATTTTGAAAAGAAAATATACTGTGATTTCTTTTTCTCATGTCATTTACAAATTATTGCCTCCACTTCTGAATGTTTCATATAAAGTATATAAATCCACATGACTGGACATAAAAAACATGCTAAGAAAAATTTCAAGGAATTCTCCTTGTCTGCAAAGTTTGTATTAGTGTAAATGGACTTTCTGATCCTAACATGAGTAATTTAAATAATTATAATAATATTTAGCAGGATCTTAAAATTCCATCAACCCTTTTAACGCCTCTCTATCATCACAATACATCTTTTTTTACACTACACGTATTCTTCTCTCTGTCCCATTTGGTGTGTATCATCACAGTTTTAATATAATGAATTTTAAATAGAAGTGTACTGAAGGCAACTACAAAAGTAGAATAATGTAGGCTGGTATGTATAGTAATGTAATATTAGAGGAAATTATGCAAAAAATAAAGAATCTGATATGAAAATAGTGTACTCATTTAATATCAGAGTAAATTATTTCTGCAATACAGGATCTGGTGTAAAACTTAGAGTATACTTCCAAAAATGAATGCAGTGTTAACTGCCAAAATTCTTGCCACAATTTTCAAAGTAGAATTTAAAGGCTTCTGTAGCTTTCTGCTTTATACAAGATACCTTGCTAAGTATATATACATAATTACATGAAAGCAAATATATTCAGTAAACGATGGCTGCTTTAATACAAAGAAATTCATATAGACTAACACTCTGGGAAAGAACTGATTTTGTACTTGTTTTAATCTGTTTTAAGTACATGTGTCCTTTATCATCCATACTACGTAAATATGCTTTTTTAAAGGACAAAAGGGTTTTCAGTTTTTGTTCTGCATTTTTTTTCCCTTCGATGGAGAGGTCAGCAGTTTCTACAGACAGCTGAGTTTCATGCATAAACTTGCATAAGATATCCATAAAATCTATATAGCACTTTAAGAAATAGAAAATAGCACAATATAAAGTAACAACATATATTGCATATTCCTTAACTGAGATCAGAACTATGCCTATCTATCTGGAGTATTTTGGTCAAATGACTGTAAGTAGATTGCAATTCCAATTACAGCTAAATCATTCATCGTAGAATCTGTATCCTTCAGAACTAAAATAGAGAAAAGTGAATGCCTAAATGCTACTGAAAGTTCAGGATAACAGCAGTATGACATTTGCAATTGTTATACAAGCCTCAAATTTCTGAAATATTTACAAACCTTAGATAATGACAACCTCAGGAGAAAATCAAGAAAACAGACGGTATACAGAAGATAGCCTGAGGCAACCAGCGATGAGGTCAGATCTATACAGTATGTATGCTTTACATGAAAAACACTCTACTAAAATGTCTTTGCGTACTGTGTAGGGCTTTGGGATATAGCAGGTATTCACTAGGGGAAGGTAAGGATTATTTACTAGGATCAGTAACATGGAATTCAATATTAAAACCGACAAAGGTTATCATCTATTACACATTAAATTCACCACAGTTGTTTGACAACTCTCATAGCAACAGATTCTACCCTTAACAATTCAAAGCAATCTTTCAGATTAAAGTTCATGTGATCGCTTTAAAGAACTATTCAGTGTTAATCAAGCAATATTGCTTCAGGCATCATGTTTGTCTTTCACTTCAGGCTATTTGGTTGATTGCGGAAAAACCTGAATTTCTCTGTGTGCATGTGCAGAACTGCATGTCTGTTAATGGCAGTGACAGGTGAGGTAGCTGTGGGGAGTATGTGGGTGTGATTAAACAGGCTCTGCAATAGGGATAAATAAAGTCCCAGTGGTTGACTATTCTGGTGGAATAGGCTAAGCAGTATATTCTGTATTAATAATTGTATATTCTTTCTAATTTAAGTTTTCAGAATGGTAACTAATAATTAAATGGTTAAAATATCAAAAATTTCTTTAAAATGCCTTATTATATTTATAAATACTATATACACATAAATACCTATACCTATGTATATATACATGTTAATATATATGCATCTTATTTTAAAGTGTTCTTCATACATTTTCTAGTCAGAGCTTTTACTCAAAGAAAGGTACTTCTCAGTGGGATTAAGAAAGTCCAACTCCAACATTTTCTGGCATAGAAACCTCCATTTTTCTCTCCAGTAGTGCATGTCTTAGTCTTGATCTTAGTCTTAGTCTTGATCTAACTGTTCTTTTGAGGTCTTACAGATGCAGAATCCATAACAGTAAAATTATAGAGAGAAAAGGCTAAAGAAGCTGGGACTGCTATGTTCTCTGACATTACAGTTAGAGACCCTAGGGTATGACTTAACATCTGTGGCAGTGTCCAGCATCTTCAAAATATGGTCCTTTTGAAGAAAGGTTTAATTCTGTAATTCTGTCCTAACATCTAACCAGGTACTGAGTCCAAGCTCAAGATGAGAGACTGTTTGCTGTTAGTCAGTGCAGTTATCATATCAAGCTGAACTGCAAGTTCATAAAAGTAACAGTAACAACTATTCCTGTCAACACTGGAGGTCATACAATTGCTAAAATGAGTCCTATATTGATGTCAATGAAGAATCCTGGTTCCAGGTCAGCAGCACAACCTTTTGACATGAAGGAAAGATCAGTAAGTGTTGCTGAAATACATCTTGTGAACACTGGAAGTGGATATCCCGTCATGATATCTTCAAGAACCTCTACAGCATCTGAAGTAATATATATTTCTTGAATTAAAGAACTTCTGCATTCAAAACAATCTTTAACAATAATATTTTTTTCATTAGAAAACGTAGATTTGTTTGAAATCATAGTGCGTATAAGGAATAGGCATTTCCAAACATCCTTCTGATTGAACAGGCTTATAAGAGAAGACTTTTTTAGTGGTCAAATCTCCCATTTAGGCAGTTTTAATAGAAACTTCTGAGTTTGTCTCTGGTTCAAAATGATCTTCCATTAGAGGCTGTGCTGAATAAGAACTGTTTAAAACAATCAAAACCTAAACAAGTACTTTCAAACTACTGGAATTATATATAGTACTTTACTCAACTGCATTTTTCTCCCTGTTTCATCTGTTTGCATAAGTTCCTCAATCCTTATATAAACCAGTTCCAGCTGTTGTAAATATGTTATTGGGGAAACATTGTTCCACTCAGCTGTCCTTACCATGACTGCCTCCAGAATCTGGAAGAAGATTCCATTGGGAAAAGCATTATATTTTGTATTTTGGGAGATTATCCCATTTTAAGTGATAGTTTTCAGGGTTCTGATGAAAAATTAAGTCAAACATTAAAAATTAACAAAGAATTTTTAAGTTTTGCAATCTGCTTGAAGTGTGTAAAATATGTATGACTCATAAACTTCTATAGTGTTTACTCCTTATTAAAGATATTCTTACAGTTAAAATTCTTTAAGCATGAGAAAATAAAATAATAGTAATCCATAGGTATTAAAGCATAATAATATATATGTATTTTATTCTTTCCTCCTTCAGATTATCCAAAATAAACAAGAAAGGTCCAGACCTTGTCCTCCAAATGTGTTTTCTAATGGTCACAATCGTTACGAAAGAATTAAGGTTATGATTCTAAGGTTAATATATACCTTTTCTAAGATGGTGTTTTATTTTAATAATGCTTTGAAATTCCTTTTTCAGACAAAAAAAGAAATCCAGTTAACTGTGGAAGAAAATTCAAATCCTGATGGTAATATCCTTGACAAGTTTGTGCTTCTTCAGAGAAAATGAGATTTTATTGTGTTTTCTTTCACTTTTCATATTTGCAAGAACAAAAAATAGTTTCTAATGTATCACTGATGCTTCTTTTTTCCCTTTCTTATATATTACCCTTGTTAGGAAACATTCCCATAAATGTATACCTTCTTTTTTACATCTTCCTGAGGGGAAAAAAATTAAAGTAGCAAAGATTTCTATGATCAACTTTTCACTTGAAGTTATTGTGATTTCACTATATTCAAATTAATTAGTCATTTGGATTTTATTCTTTAACCTTTTTTCAAGTGCATATATTTTCTTCATATATGTCTATATGTACTAGCAAAAAAACTATGCATAAAATAAATAAATTTGCATCAGTAAAGCTAAAAGGACGATTTATATCAAAGAGCTCTGTGCGGTGGGGCAGCAGTGCACTAGATATTACAGAAGGATAGCAACATAGCAACAAAGTAGAAACCCATGGCTCTGGTTAACAAAAGCATGCACTCATACACATGAAAGTGCAGAAAGCAAATATCATAAATTCTTTCCATCCTCTTTTGGGAAATACAGGTTATTTAATAGCTCGTGACTGGGTACTATATGCTTGCATCTTCAGGACACCCCAGTGTCCTGAATTCAAATGAGTTAGTAATAGTCAGTCTGCTAGAGTGAGACTTTTCTGGACATTTTTGGATTCAGCTGGAAAAATAAAACGACTATCGTATAAAGTATTGTAACCCATGAAAAAGGATACAATTTTCTCTAGGCCCTCAGAGTCAGAAGCCCTACTTGTAATGATAGACTGCTCTGCATGCTCAGTACGTTTCCACTCATTGATCCCTGCAAGATCTGGACTGATTGCACACAATCAAACATTGAACAAAAGTGGACTTCCCAACAGAAAACCCAGCAATATCTTTAAAGTCCTAAGAGATGCATTATCTGAAAGCTGTGTTTCCTTATGCTTGGAGTGCTTGCAGCCCAGAAAGCCAACCGTATCCTGGGCTGCATCAAAAGGAGTATGACCAGCAGGTCAAAGCAGGTGATCCTGCCCTTCTACTCTGCTCTTGTGAGACGTCACTTGGAATATTGTGTGCAGTTCTGGTGTCCCCAACATAAAAAGGACATGGAGCTGTTGGAACAAGTCCAGAGGAAGGTCACAAAATTGACCAGGGGACTGGAGCATCTCTCATAAGAAGACAGGCTGAGAAAGTTGGGGCTGTTCAGCCTGGGGAAGAGAAGGCTGCATGGAGACCTCAGAGCAGCCTTCCAGTATCTGAAGGGGGCCTATAGGGCTGCTGGGGAGGGACTCTTCATTAGGGACTGTAGTGACAAGACAAGGGGTAATGGGTTCAAACTTAAACAGGAGAGGTTTAGATTAGATCTAAGGAAGAAATTCTTTCCTGTGATGGTGGTGAGATGCTGGAATGGGTTGGCCAGTGAGGCTGTGAGTGCTCCATCCCTGGCAGTGTTCAAGGCCTGGTTGGATGAAGCCTTGGGTGGCATGGTTTAGTGTGAGGTGTCCCTGCTTATGGCAGGGGGGTTGGAACTAGATGATCTTGAGGTCCTTTCCAACCNCCTGGCAGTGGGCCTGGTTGGATGAAGCCTTGGGTGGCATGGTTTAGTGTGAGGTGTCCCTGCTTATGGCAGGGGGGTTGGAACTAGATGATCTTGAGGTCCTTTCCAACCCTAACTATTCTATGATTCTATGACTTACAAAAGTTATTCTAAAGTGGCACATCTAAAGTAGTCCTTATCACGGGAAAAGAGATCTGCAAAACAACAGAACCAGGGAAAACTGTCATACAACCTTTTTTGCCTGACTAACATCCTTAATATTGCTATGCAGACAGTTTTATGGATTTTTTTAACTGTTAGCTTCTTTCTGCAGGCCTGCTAAGACTGGGGATGTGAAGAAGACAAATGAGTTCCTACAGTGGGTTAGCAAGTCATACAGTTGATAATGTTATTCCTGGCTGCTTTTGGTATTACTGATTTCATAGATTGTATTCTTTTCATTCATTACGGACATTTCTTCCTTTAGTTTTACCTTCTTTTGAATATTTGGTTCCTATTTTTATCAGTTTACATGCGCTTACAAGAAAAAGATAAGTACATGTGATTTTGACAGAGTTCTTGAGAGGAACGCTCACCCTTCATGATCTATTGCTACTTTTTTGTGAAGAGTTTTGTTTAAAGTTGATGCAATTTACTTTTTTAGACTCTTTGAAAAGGACCACTTTGACAATGCTGTTTAAATAATAATGGGGTTATGGATATGGAATGCATGTTTAGCGTCATTTTAAGGATGTTAATATTTTAAAGACTTAGAACAATTTTCCTGCAAGATTTTCAAAATGTGGCCTTTATTCTGTGAATATTCCCCAAAATGGTACCACTAACATGGGGAAAACATCTGAACAGACAATAATATTTATAAGCAATCTATTGGACAAACACTACAGGAAATTGATGTCACCAAATATATCTGTACCATGTATGTGAACCAGTCTTTCTCCACCTATAGCTGTTCCCAGAACAAGAAAAACTTCTGAATTCAGTTTTTATGTTATCTATTTATTCCTTGCTCAGTCTTAGGACTATCTAAGAAAAGTTCTACTGATGGAAACTTTCATGTGTTCTTTTTAGAAGCAATCAGAATTTTTCTGAATATGTGAAGCAACAGTGATTTTAGTGAAAGCAGACCTCTGCTGGAAACATTTGAAAATTTTGCCATCATTCTTTTGGAAAAGAACAAGTAAACAGTAATATCCCCAAAGAATATTTCATTGATCTATTTCTCTATCTTGGATTAACTCATTATATTGGTGGAAAGATGCCAGAGCATTAATAATACTGGATTTTTATATACAAACATATAGAAGAAAAATGGAGGATAAAAGAGAATTCAGTTCAAAGGAAAAGACATGACGACTTTGATGTTTCCCACAGGTGCAGATCCATTTACAACAATGGTGCTTTCTGAAGGGTTTTGTATTATTTAGACTTCCAGCATTAAGATCTTTTTTGTTTGGGTGTTTCTTTTCTTTTTCTTTTTCTTTTTCTTTTTCTTTTTCTTTTTCTTTTTCTTTTTCTTTTTCTTTTTTTTGAAACCATTCAAGTTGGAATATTGAATCTTGATTTTGTTTTACTATCTATTTAACAAGAAGAGGGTTCCCAGACCAATTGATATAGTTAGTAATTTTTTTATCCATGCTCATCTGGGTGAAGTTTAGAGATTTTAAATAAAGGGATCTAGCTTGCCCATAAATGTTCATGCAAGGGTCATAGAAGGGGAAGCTCGAATTCTTATCTATACACATACATAAATATATTCCTTTATAAATATACACATATGTTTCAATATACATGGAGTGCCAACCAGTGTAGCAAATAAAAAGGGGAAAGCCCCAATAAGCCTTTAATTCCACTTAGTTGAGTCTATGTTTCTATGAATAGCTTCTCAAATACAACAATAGCAACGAGATAATGGAAAAAAGAATTGCATTGCTATTCCTTTGCTCCCCATGCAGAGATAACAGATAGCAACAAAGGCTGGGCAATAGACTGTGTTCTACTTAGGCATTAAGTCCAGCATTCAGGACCCCATCAAGAATAGGGTAAAAATCTCATCATAGATTACTGGTGCAGCTATCATGAAATCACTAAAATATTGTCAGTGTACTTAATGGATATTGAAACACATTTTAGTGCTCTCCCATTATGTCAGTCAAAATGAAATTCAGAAAAGTAATGTTGCAGAATTTAGAACAACATGACTAGTGAAAATGTGAGTCAGATTTAGCACATCTGGGAATGGGGAATAACAAAAAGCAAATAATGAAACTACCACATGAAGTATATCCCTCTAATGGAGATACTGCTTGGGAAACTCTATGGAAGCACTGAATTCGGAACTTAACTTACTTATTGAGACTTTAGGAGCCACTGCAAACAAAGTTTGGATCTGACATGACTGAAATCCTCAGTCAGTCAGGATACGAGTATGAGCTGAAATGTGAACACCTTTCATTAGACACTTCAGCTCCCTGTCTTGCATCTATAGGTCACCCAGCTAGGCCCTAAACCATCCTAACAGATGGGAGTTTGCAGATTGATGTCACCTTCTCTTTCCCTTGGTTCTGCGTGTGATGATAGAGAGAGCCTCCCAGTGACATCAGCTAGTGAGCAAGAGATTCTGGTAGCAACCCCAGATCTGTATGCCTTTACTAGTAACAAGCACTATGTTATTCATAACCAGAGACTTGGTGGGGAATAAATGCTGTACAATGACCACCCATTAAAGTGGACCATTAAAAGGCGGTGTTCAGGTAACAAAAGCACCAAATCCACTAGCAAATGTGATGAGCTGTATTTCTGTTCCTTTAAAGTGGAAGAAAAATGACTGTTGATATTTATAACTTAGTTGCAATCTTAAGCAGGATGTTTTAAAAAACAAGGATCTACTTATGAGACAAGAGAAAGGTGAGAAAAGGGACAGGTCTTTGAATTGTTGAAACTCAGACAAAAAATAATGCATTCATCCTGAACCTGTATATTAAGTAGGATAAATTTTTCCTCCCAAAAATACATGGTGTGCATAGTTTATGGAATATCTACTATTTTAAGATCACCCAAGGACCTACGCTCCCAAGGATAATGAATCATTTAGCTACCTCTACAAGCCAGTGGAGCATGACTAAGAAGTGGCAAGATTAGTTGACATCACAAGGCATGGTCTGTAGACTTTATAGAGGATTTAGTTCTCAACTATGTATGTCATTAACTTTTCTCAGTCATCTCCTTGATTGCTACCTTTATTAAACAATAATAGTCTTGTAAAACAAACATGATATGCCACTTCCAGCAATTATAGCCTCTTAATAAGGAATTTCTACTACCTTCTGCTATAAAACTGAGGTAGAAAATCCTGGCTCCAAATTTTACTATGTATAGTCATAATCACTTTTAGTTTATAACTTGCTGCTCTGTGCTTCTGAAATACTTGGCTTTGGGTGGTGATAGTTAGGTAAGTGTACTGCATATAGTACAAAGGGCTTAGAATACTGATGTACTGAGTTACCCAGGAAGAAAATAGGAATAGATAATAGTGTTAGGTTTGTTGCCTAATATAGCACAGGCATATTTATTACATTAATTAACTTTGCAGACTTTAATAGAATTTTCTTTGGAAAGTTACACTTTTTTTCTACTTTCAGAGCTGTAACAGTATTTATGTGTTTGCAGATTAGAAAACAAGAACAGTTTGTCTGGATTTGATTCAAGTCTTTATAATCCTGCTATACACATTTTTCTTCCCTGCATTCATAAAAAGTTGCAAGTTGATAAACATCACTTACTTGGCACAGATCAACCATTTTCCAGGCCATATACCTGAGAAAAGTACAATCCACAAGCCAACTGCAGCAGGTATTTTAGTTCATAAAATGGAATATGTGTCTCTAACCTCCTCTAATCAAAAATGAACAACATCTCTTGCTATGTGAAATGGGTTTACTGCCATATGGTAGCTGATTGGGAAAGTGGTAAACACTACAAGCTCAGCATCATGGCCCCTAAATGACAGGGGCTCTGGTCAGCTCCATGGGAAGAAAAGCAGTGGCTGTCCTCTAGTACCCCCAGCTATTCATCTGCTCTATGCCCTCAGACTTTGAATGTTTATGCTGGGAACACAGAAGGAATGTAAAGAATATCTACAGGATGCTGGAGGCTTATTTTCTTGGTGGAACAAGCTGCCCAGCCATGTCTTTTTTTTCCTTCTTTTCCCGCTTGTTGACAAAAACTAATAGACAAAGCAGACAGAGGTATCTCCATTTCTGGCATCCTCAGCACAAGCGTGATGAAAGGATGTTTAAGAGGCAGCTGACTAAGCCGGTTATTTTTAACAACAGAACTACCAGTGGACATTTCTGTGCCTGTCATGTTATCTAGGGCTTTAAACTAACTTGAAAAATCAATTTCCATGTACTGAAAAGAAACTGAGAGTGCCCAGCAGGCCAGATTGCAGAAAACTTGGCATTTTAATATTAAAATATATTGTAAATACTATAATCTCTCTTCTCACTCCTCACACATATTATTCATTGAAACATATAATAAGCTGAATAGACACTACTTGTGTACAAATTTTTATAGGGAATGTGTTGTCCAACAGGCTTTATCAGTTGATAGTATAATGTGTAATGTCAAATTTTAACTAAAGCTTCAGCGGCAAATATTTCTTTTGCTGAGCCCTTACATGTCTGTGTCCTTCTTTGGTCTTCACTTGGAGAACTAGTATGGAAAAGATTTATTGGATACCTAGATTCTATGTACACAGAAGGAGGTGCTTTTCCATCCCCAGACTGAAGTCTCCAAATTAATTTGTGAGTATGAATCACTCTTGATCTATCATTCCTCAGATTTCTGGACAGTAGGAAATATCAGTCTCAAAGCATCTGCATCTCTAAACTCTAAATACCAAACTTTTCTTAATTAACTTGGTGCTTGAACTGATACTGACTGAGGGAATATAAAATCTAGGGAACTGTTCATAGCATAAACCAACATACTTCCTATACTGAACACCTTCCATGAAAGCTCACATTATGTGCTTGGAGACTCAAGAATTTTTACTCTTCCTTTCAGGACAAATTTCAGGATAATAGACAGAGTGACATTTAAATTTCTAAAATCATTAATCTACATTTTAACCAGTTGTAGTTTCACTTCTGTTTATCTTCTCTTTTGGTTTCAGTTCTCAAGGTCATTTTCATTGCTTTCCAAAGGCTTGGCGTTTTGTGCAGCAAGTTAGATGAAGAACTAAATGATTATTTTGTAGTAAGAAGATGAAAGTTAGATGAACCTTGACATATCACTCAGGGTATAATTCAGCAGTGAATTCATATCATCAGGATTTATCTACTTTAGAAACTAAACAGTTAACCTAATCATCTCTCTTTATTGCTAATTTAGAAAAGCTTTTTTTCCTAAGTACACTCTCACTTTTCTGAATTCACTGCATGTGACCTGCACCTTTTGTCCACTGCACCATTACCAACAGCTAATCCCTCTTATTTATTGATAATTGGACAAAACTGAACAACATGCCAACTCCTGAAAACTGAACGCCACTAAAGGCCTCTATTCAGTTTTTTTTCCAAAACCACATTAGTTTCCAAGTTCACTTCCTTTGTGGAATATCAATGGGGAAAGCGTTTGCAATTCTCTCATGGCTTAGGAATTCCACTAATTCTAACCTGCACATTGCATAACCATGTGAGATGTAGGAACACGATGTACTCGGGCTCAAAAACTGAACACTTGTAAAACAGGAAAGGGAAAACACATTTAATGTTTTGCTAATCAATTTGGAACTTGCAATGTTCATTTGAAAACAAATGTTCATTGTTATAGCTATGTTGGTCAATGGGTAAGTGGTAGTTAAGCAATCAGCATTTGTGAAATGTAGTCTGACCCTTAAAGTTTTAATCACATTTTTCATCATTATTGTTTTTGTCAAGCACAACCTGCATTACTGATGCTTTGTCAAATAACCACTACAACATATTCAAGATAATGTTGAACTTCTTACAACCATGTGTTGCTGGCAATCATGTTTATCTACAGGTTTATATAGGTCAATTACTTGGTGCAAAGTGCATGAGTACACACTGGGTAGAAGAAAACAAACAAAAAAGCAGGTTTAGGAAAAATCGTAGTTATCACCAATCTTCAAGCTTCCTAAATAGCAGCTCCCCATGAAAAAGATTGCCATTTAGAAGCAGAAGCACTAGTGAGCTGTGCTGAACATCCCCCTTCAGTAAAATATTCTTTCAAGTTTTTATTCATTTACCCAATCTCTGTACAGCCTTTCCAATATCCAGCTATACCGATCTAAAGATGAAGCCACAAGCCTCCCCTTGCAGAAACCAGGGAAGAGAATAAAATTCCTGTGTGGCATTTGACAAGACCGTCTGTATGTGAAGTCCTACACTGAAGTACCCAGGCAATTTGGGAGTGGGTTATCTTTGGAGCAGGAGGCACTGCATATGGGCTTATTAGTCCTGTCTGTCAGGGCTTTGCTACTTTAATGTGGTTTTATAGCTTCTGCGTCACACGCTCATATTCTTGCTACACAGACTTACCAGCTTGCTCAGAGTGCGCTAGAGTGCGTCTAACACAGCCTTTCACTGTGAGGTGTAGACACATTCCAAGAATCTCTGCTTGCCATTACTCAATTTGGGAAATGGATACGAGTAATTTTTCTGCAGTGAGGCTGGCTTTTAGCTAGGGAATTTAAGAAGCAGCATCACAGAGTGATCATTCAGAAGCAGATGAAAAGAATATTCTCCATCACCATATTTTTTTTTTTTCCTCTGTCAGCTTCCCTGGCAAGAAATCATGTCTCATTTTTAACAAATGGATATTTTTTTAAAGAAAAAGTGACTGTTCCCAAACATACAGTCTTGAATGAAGGGGCACAAAGAAACATTATTTACACATGGTGTGAAATGGAGTAATTTACAATTTTTAATCTCACAAATAATTTCAATCATATATTCAGAGCATATAGCCTTTGTCTGTCAACTTTACTTTCAGAAATTGGAAAGTATAATGTCTTTCTTTGCACTTGGGGAGTGTGTGTGTGAATTTTATTGTTAGGTTTTATTTACAGAGAAGCTGGAGTGTCTCCATAACACAGCATGCATATCAGCAAAAGCCAAGAATAGACCCTTGCCCTCTATGTCTGAAAGGAGAGATGTTGCAGCCAAAGTATAAAAACCACTCAGTAATAATCTCACAGGGACAAAAGACATAAATATGATCAAATTCTTTAATTATTTTATGTTGACAGACTTACTGATACCACTGATGGAGTTTCATTAATTTACATAGGCAAAAATAGTAATTCACTTTGCTCTCACTGGAGTTAATGGGAGGAGAAAGAACTTTTTACCAATCGTATACATAAGAGCAAAACTAAACTCAAAAGTATCCTCATAGTGAACTTAATAACTTTATTGTTTTACAGTCTGAATTATTTCAAATATGTTTAGCAAATGATTATTTAACTTTAAATGTACAGAAAAATCAAAAGCTTAGAAGCAAAATCTTGTAAGCTTCCAAGAGCATGCAAAGAGTAATTATACTATAGTCCCAAGTCAAATAAAACACATGCCAATTATCTGTAATTTAAAAATCATGACAAAAATTTTGATCAAACCTTGCAGAACTTGACCCTTACCCTGACATGAGAACAGAGTAAATATATTTTACCACAGGAAAAATTACAGTTTAAAGTATCTGAAATCTGCATGATCATCAGTAGCAACTTCATCCCACAACCAAAGGAGATAAGTTGTTTTTACCCACCTCTTCTTATTTCATTAACCTCTTGAGGTGCCATTGCATCACACAGGAGAGAAGAAAGGTGCCACTGTGCGGCTTTTCCATTTCTGAGAAGGGGCTAAGTGCAAGTTTAATAACAATAAGTTGAAAATAATAATAAAAAATCCATGTCACCTCATGGTCTTATTTGTGGGTGCACTGTCAATGCATGTACACAGCATGAGCATGGGTTATTACTTAAAACAGTAAAAGTAAGGAAAATGCTAATACTTGTTACAGATGTCCATAGGGGAGGATGCTCTGCTAGAGCTAGTAGAGAATAAGTAACTCATATTCAGTAATTAATATTCTTACTTTTACAGTGGTTGCCAGTGATGATCCAGGATCCTTGCTTTCAAGTGGGGAAAATGGTTAGTGATGTTAGAAAATTTTTCTGGTATTATTAACTTTAACCAGGATGGATTTGCAGGCTTAGTCATATTCAGAAAAAATCCCATGCTGTTCCACTAAAAATTATTTCTGCTTTGTTTTGTTTTAAGAATGCTTCTTTCAGAGCCTTTTCCATGTATCTAGGAGATGTGCAGAACAACGATACTTGGTATGAACCCAGAAATGAAGTATGTGAAGTAACATTGGTCCAAAATGAACCACTCTCTATAGCACAGTAAACTGATTTGGGAAGTTACCAGATGTCAAGATTTGTACTAAATCATCCCAAGCCCTGTTTTTTAAATACAGACTTCTAAATCCATAATTGTCCAACTAGGAGATAATCACATTGTGTAAGTTTAAACAGCTAATTTTGGTGCCTAGCACAGATGATATGTCTTCTTATAGTCCATGGAGAAACCCGAAAATCTGATTTAGGAGCCTGTCAATTTCTGGTGACTGTAGGTTTTGGATTAAGAAGAGTTTATAATGTCAATACATTGAGTAAGCCACCTTAATCTCACCAGTGTGAACATATCTCTTGCAGCTTGGTAAGTCACCATTTCTTCAAGAGAAAACAAATATTCGCAACACTTGATTTTAAATGGCAATTACAGAATAAATGGAAGCCTGAATGTATACACTTGTATGTCATCTGATCAGCATTACTTTTGAGTGTGAGTTTTGTCAGTCTATTATGCAGGACTGGGAGGGAGCAATTCTAACACCAGAGAAGTAAGATAAAAAGAGTAAGCGTTAAAAAAGCTGGCCACTCCCTAAACACAAATGCATGCCTGTGCTTTTACAGTAATTATAACTATATTAGGTTTCTTTTCTTCAGTTTCTCCTCTCCATGAGACGTCACTGACAATGTTTCCATTAAATTTCCGCAAGTTTCTTTCTTTTCTCAGCCTCAAAGTCGCTGTAATAGGAAAATACTGTTCTGAAACTGCCAAAAAAATGTTTTTCATTCTGACAACGGAAAGACAAACGCTTCACTTCTCATGTAACATCAATTCAAACAATTCTTGACAGAGAATGAAGGTGGACTGTTTGGTATTTAAAGGGACTGTACATTCATGGGATATTGAATTATCTAAAGATCACTGCTAAGGAAAAACCAGAAAATAACATACTAGTTATGGAAACTGAAAGTTTCTTGAATATAGGTCCTGGCTACAACTTGCCTTTAGCCTTGAGTGCCTCTTATTTCCTTTCGCAGTAGCTATGAAACCAAGAAAAATTAACAGAGTCCAAACTGGGGACACTGCCAACAATAGAGAGGGAAATCAAAAATTACTTCAAATTCAGTGTTTAAAGGGTTAAAGAAGTAATACTATTTAAACAGGGTTGCAGAACTCCTATTAAAAATGGCAGTACTATAAATGTTCTAGTATTGTCAGGAATGTTCTGTTGGATGACACTATACTGTGATTTGTACACACAGCGGACCAGAGCTGATGGGTGAATGAAATGATCCATAACCCTCACTGACACATTTAGAGCAGTTCAGCTGCACACAGAGAACAGTCCATCATTTGCACCCTTCTGTGAAAGCTGGCTTTACCAAGTGTTTCAATGAAATATGTGCAACTTCCCATTTAAATTAGTACCACATGAACCATGAAGAGCACCACAGGTATCTGTTGTAGTACCAGTCTAATGCAGAAGTGGCCTGTCTTGTAATGCTCTAACAGGAAAGACATACAACCATTCATCTGTAACATATTAAAACCAGAAGAAATAAATTACTCTATAGATGAAGAATTATTGCTTGTGGAGAGAATGTGCAAAGGTAGTTCTAAAAAGCAGCTTTTACTAAAAAATTATTGCAACAGCATTTGAATTCCTAATGCATATTAAACCTAGTTCGCATAATCATAAATCATCATTTTTTAAATCAAAAAAATCTGCTTGAAACTTTTTAAAGGTTTATTTTACTAGTTCAGAACTATTTCAGCATTACCACTGAGGGAAGCACAGTAGGAGTGACTGAGTGAAATATAAAACTTAACCATTTGCCAAGAAAAAGCTCTTTGGTCCTGAATTTTTCAAGTTTACCAGTAAGAGCTGCATTAGTATCTAAAAATGCCTTGTGAACACAGAGGTGACTAAAAAAAATTGAATTCCTATGGATGGATTTGCCCTCTTGTGCAATGGCTTTTCTTAAATGGTCTCATGTAGTCTAGACAGTTAGGCACAAGAGTTAGAAAAAGCAATGCATTTACCCAAATGCTAAAAATTGTTTATATTGAATTAATTTTAATGGGAAAATTAATCTCTGCTCATTCCAAGCAAAGTACCTAATGCTTGATAAATCCTGAGTTGAACACAAACTAGCGTTCAGGCTGGTGAATATTTGGTGCATTCAGAGTAGCTTGCAGGAACTGATGCAAACAACTTTTTTGCTATTGGATAAGGGATCAGTACCAGTATCAATAAAGAAACAGTCCCACACCTACCCACCAGTCTAGATTCATGTTACTTAGTGATAGTTCCAAATATAATACAAAGAATAAATAGGGTTAGTATCTTTTTTCCCAGATTTTAAAAAGTGTGCCTTGAATTTCAACTACTGGATGCTAAAGTAACCTCTGGGAAATCAGTCTTGTTCCAGATGTACCTGGTTAGAATATTTCTGTCATCTCTGAAGATCAGACCTTTGTCTTCATTTCTAGCAGTGCCTAGAAAGCTGACATCAGGTCCAGCCTTTAAGTAAAACAGGATATTTTGTACTGCTATCTGCCCTATATACAATAGCAATGTGCTATGCATTAATGAATGTTCTTATATTGAAGTATTCTTAATGTAACTTTTAAGCAGAGTATCTACAAAGTTTAAACAGAGAAAATTCTGCAGTCAGGTTCTCAATCTGAAACCCACTTTGCAAAACCAGCTTTGTCCTGAACTGATGAAGCCATATGCCATGCTTCTTGCTTGAAATAGTCTATCACTGAAAAATGCAACTCAGTCTTGGCCTCAGGCACCAGGTGAAGACAAACAAATAAGTACATACCCATACTGCACATCCATTCAGGGAATAGGTGATTTAGGGGGATGCAAAGAGAGCGGTAATGAGAGGATCAAAAAAACCGAATCAGTCATACCTAATAAGTAGGCTGCTCATATTAAGTAATATGCAAGTTCTATGCCTATTTAATGAATTTATTTCCTCCATGAGTGTTAGGCAGCACCAGTGAAACTCGAATGATAGCAGGAGTAAGACTGTCTCCTGAAATTTTCCTCAAGCCATGTTCACTGCCCTTTGTTCATGCCTCTGTGGTCTCCCAGACATAAATGTAAAGAAATGAAAAGCGATCTTGCAAAACTGCTAGTTTTAGGTTGTGTGCAGTTAATTAAATAGAATACTATCATAAGATATTCAAACAGCACAGGGGTGGAACTGCTGCAATTTTGTGAACGATATCTAAATAATCTGGATGATTAAGAGTCATTTATATCACTAATCTTACTATAGCAGCTACAAAATACAGCTCCATGTATCAGGAAACCTCTGTAGTACTTCTGTCTTTGCTTAAAATAACAGAATTTCAAATGCTAATGTGTGTAAAATAGTTGCTTTTAGCCTAGATTCTTGTTTTAATACTGTGAGACTCTCAGATATGTGAGTTCATATCTGTACTTAATCTGAATGACCTACATGGATGGAGCTTTAAGCAACCTGGGCTAGTGGAAGGTGCTCCTACCCATGGCAGGGGCATTGGAAATAGATGACATTTAAGGTCCCTTCCAACCCAAACCATTCTATGATTCTACCATTTTGGTGGGTTGACCCAGACAGCAGGTAAGCTTCCATCCACCTCAATTTCCCCCACCAGGATGGGAAAGGGAACTGGAAGGCAAAGAAAAACTTGTGAGTTGAGATAAAGATATTTTCTTAGTGAAGGGAAAATGGGTGGTAAAAAAACAAAAACAAAAACAAAACCCCAGGTGATGCAAAGGCATTCGCTCACCACTTCCCACCAGCTGAGTGATGTCTAGCCAGGATCCATGCAATAACTGCTTTAGAAAAAAACCCTACCACTACCAGAAGTTTATTGCTGAGCATGATGTAATGTTGTATAGAATATCTCTGATCTTTTTGTGTCAGCTGTCTTGGCTCTGTCCCCTCCCAAACTCCCACCTACTCTGTGTCCTCACCCTGGGTGGGAGCAGAATGAAAAACAGAGAAGGCCTTGGCACTGGGCAAGTACTTTTCAGGGTAGCTGAATCATTGAAGTGGTATCACCATCACAAAGCACAGCACCATACAGGCTAGTGTGAAGAACAAGAATTCCATCCCAGCCATCCCCATTACATTTATTTTTTTGTTACAGTCATTATTTAAAACTCCCAGAAAAGATTCCCTTTGCACCAACTACAAGTTTTCACATCAAAATTTCAAAAGCTAACCCCTGTATTTCAGATCAAAAAGTACATTGAATGTTGCTTTCTATATTTTTTGCTTCTTTTTCTTTGTGGATAGGAGAATAATAATGAGTGTTAAAAGATACATCAGTTTTATCACTGAACTCACCAGCAGTATCATTCCAGAATCAAAGGATAGCTGAGGTTGGAAGGCTCCTCTGGATATCATCCAGCCCTGCTCAAAGCAGAGACAGCTACAGTAGGTCACTCGGGGGAATGTTCAGTTGGATCTAGAATATCTCCAAGGATGAAAACTCAACTTTGCTGAGGAATCTGTTCTAGTCTTAGACCATCCTCATAATAAGAAAGTTTTTCCTTATGTTTATATGGAATTTCCTGATTTGTGCCCATCACCCCTTGTCCTGTCACTGAGAAGAGCCTGGCTCCATGGTCTTTACTCCCTCATCAGGTATTTATAGACATGGAAAAGAGCCCCCTTGAGGGGAAGTCTAGTCCTTAATCATCTTCATGACACTTTGTTGGACTGGCTGTAGTATGTCCATGTCTCTTCTGTAGTGCATAGTTGTCCTGGGTTTAGTAATTGCAGTCAGTTTTTCTTCTCTTTAATAGCTGGTGGGAATAAGGCTGATAAGGTCGATGTTTTTGGTTGTTGCTGAGCGATGTTTGCCTTGACCAAGGACTTTGTGAGCCTCATGCTCTGCTGGGGAGAAGGGGGGGCTGGGAGAAAGGAGGGACAGAACCCAAACTGACCAAAGAGGTATTCCATACCATAGCAAGTCATGCCTGGGGGGTAACTGGGAGTTACTCAGAAGGAGAGGGAACTTCCAGTTCGGGCTTGTTTTCGCCGGGTGGTATTGTACCCTCTTCCCTTGTTTTCCTTGTCGTTATTATTATTGGTGATAGCAATAGTGATTTGTGTTATACCTTAGTGACTGGATTGCTGTTATCTGAACCCGTGGGAGTCGTATCCCTTCGGTCCTCCTCCCCCCCACCCTTCCGGAAGCAGGGAGGAAAGAGGGGAGGGCAAGAAGGGGGGGGGGCAGGGGGTGTTGAGTGAGTGAACGTGCTGCCTGGCTGGGTTTAAACTACAGCAATAGTCCACATTTGGACCAAGCACTCCAGACGCTGGGCAGAGAGAAAGGGTCTTCTCTCAATCTTCCATCAATGCTGTCCTTTAGCACAGCCCAGAAGGCAGTTGGCCTTTGCCACAATGGCACACTGTGGTGGTTTTTTTCTGCCTCTAGCATGTACTGGTGCTTGGGATTATTCCTCCACAGATGCAAGACTGGCCATTGTCCTTTGGTAAACTTCAAGAGGTTCATGTCAGCCAATTTCTCCATCTTTCTGAAGTCCCTCTGGATAGCAACATAGCCATCTGGTGTATGAGACACTGATGCAAGTTTTGCATCATTTGCAGACTTGCTGAGGGTGCACTATGGACCACCATCCTGGTCATTAATTAAGATGTTTCACAGTATTGGCCCCCTGGGGTTCATATAGCTGGCTCAGCCACTGTACTGCCTGGTTTAACTGGTCATCCCATGGAGGTCAGTTGGTGCCAGATGGTTCAGAATACACATGCACACACCAATCTCACAGGTAGTAAATATGAAATTATTTACTCCCCATACAAGTATCCAAGTAATTGCTGGCAGACAATTATCCTAAAGCCTAGAGCATGAATTTAAATAAATGCAGTTTATTTTCTATTAAGTCACTAGAATCAGACCTTCCTGCTATCCATATAAATGCATAACATTTCTGTAAATCAGTGATGCCTAATCACAAGTTGCATAGAGGTGCAGGCAAAAGTAACTCTAAATAAGTGTGCTTGGTTTTTTTTAAAGAATGGCTTCTCTTCCTTTTTTTTTTTTTTTTTTTTTTTTTTTTTTTTTTTTTTTTTTTTTTTTTTTTTTTTTATTATGTTTT
>NDXB01005233.1:51488-70669 GCA_002631895.1 Agapornis roseicollis
ACTAAAAAACAATAAAAAAATTTTTATATAAAAAAAAAAAAAAAAAAAAAAAAAAAAAAAAAACAAAAAAAACCCACACACACAAAAAAAAAAACCCAAAACAAACCAAAACCAACCAAACAAAAAAAACCCCACAACTAAATTATTGTTTTCATTCTGAAAGGCAAACTATGACTTCCTAAAAGTTGCACGTTTAGGATAAATTTTTCCAAACTGTTCACAAGAGCTGTGTTACCTGGTACAGTCATAATAAATAAGTCTTGAAGTCAATTCTTTAAACTGTTATTGCAAGGTGGTTCCAAAACAGAGTTTTTAATACCAATGTCACTGCCAGTGAAGTAGGAAGCTAGTGCACAACAGCATGTATAAGAAAAGAAAGATGAACTTTGAAAAATTTTATAATGTAAATTCTTCTAATGATCAATAATCCTCTATGTAACCTTCTTTTCTTTTCAAAAATGACAATTGTGATTTTATATACTCATATTTAAATTAAAATCAGTTATTATTTGGGGACTCAGGTGTATTAATAGACATGAGCAAATACTGTCATTGAATTTAATGAAATACATAGTCACATGATTCAGAAATCATTACAAATAAGGTGTGCACAGATAAAGCAGAGTGCAATCATTACATTTGTTTTATAAAATGAAACTAGACTACCTAGAAGTAATAAACGTGGCTAAACCTTGATGTAACATTTGCACTTAATAAACTTTTTTTTTTTTGGTAAATCAATACAGGTGTCTTGATGTAATTTGCTCAGACATGAGCTTGCTTTTAACTCTTTGTGTGAATTCCATACAAAGACTTCTTCAAATACACTTGTGCTTAAACTACCCAGAAATATACAACTTTTCAGTGTACATCAGGCAATGCCTTTTTATGACATTCATCTGATCTCTCTCCTTAAAACTGGACTGTGCTTCCTGACCTCATAAAAGGTGATTTACTCAGAGATATTCCTATTTCCAACTTTAGGCTGCTTATACAAGGTCCCAAGAATTGCTGTCTACCAAGTATAAAGAGAAGGTAATATTATTAATTTAGATAGTTCTATGGTAAAAATCTATGCTTAATCAGATGAGCCTCACCCTTACAGGCTACTTCAAAAGCTGTCTGTCAATGCAGGATATACTAATTTTCTCTTACATAGTCATGGAAGCTACTGTAAGTGAATTAGTTAGATGAGATACAGTATCTATGTTGGTAAATATAGAAGACACTAGTGTGAGGGGCCTGGTGACAGCAGAGGCAATACATCAAGATAAATGCTCCTTTCATCTTGTTCTTCCAAACATTATGTTGGTTATGGCCAAAAAAAAATATCCAGATTTACAAGATGATATGTTTTAGAGCAGCCAGATAATGTGAACTTTTTTATTTCGGGAAAGTCAAGAACTTTGCAATACAGGGTTATCTTAAGAGGACAAGGCTAAATATTGCTTGTTTGCTTGGAAAAGAAGCACAAGCAGAACATTTACATATATATATATAAAGGGTCTGCGCAGTATATGAACTCTTTCAGTACACATTATTAAGGATGCTAGTAACAGAAAAGAGCAAATAAAATAATAATTTAGAACAGCAACAACAACAAAAAATAACCAACGAACAAGCACTAACAGATTGATAAATCTGCATATGAAATGAAACTGTCTGAAATATATAGAAGACAAACTTAGCATTTAGAATCATGGAAGCATAAAATCATAGAATGGCTTGGATTGGAAGGGATCTTGAAGATCACCTAGTTCCAATGCCCCTGCAATGACCAGGGACACCTTCCGCTAGACCAAGTTGCTCATAGCCTCATCCAACCTGACTGTGAACACTGGCAGGTATGGAGTAGCTACAGCTTCTATGATGTCTCACCACTCCCATAGTGAAGAATTTCTTCTAATACCTAGTCTAAATTAATCTCTTTCCAACTTAAAGCTATTCCCCTTTGTCTTGTCACTGCATGCCTTGGTAAAAAGTCTCTCTCCAGATTTCTTGTAGGCCCCCTTTAGGTACTGGAAGGCTGCTAGAAAGTCTCCCCAGAGTCTTCTCCAGGATGAACAAGTCTGTGTCTCTCAGCCTGTCCTCATAGGAGAGATGCTCCAGCCCTCTTCCCATCTTTGTGGTTTCCTCTGGACTTGCTTTAACCAGTTCACATACTTTTTATGTTGGAGGTCCCAGAACTAAATTCAGGACTTCAAGTAGGATCACATGAGAGTGGAGTAGAGGCTATGATCATTGTAAATTATAGAAATTGTCTTGGAAAATTGGGATAAATCCAATAGGGACAAGTATGAGGTATTACAAATAGGCAAGAATCATAGAATCATAGAATAGTTAGGGTTGGAAAGGATCTTAAGAATAATCAACTTCACAAACACAGGATAGAGAACAGCTGGTTACATAACAGTTTTTTGGAAAGAGATCCAAGGGGTAAACTAGTCTGAACATGATCAAAAACATCATGCTGTTCTAAAGGTAGCAAACATCATACTGAGATGTGCAAGTGCAATGTAGGTTGCAAAAAATGTGAACAAATCTTTCAACTTTATGCTACTGTTTAGGTCCTCATGTGGAGTGCAGTGTCCAGCTCTTGTTGACATTATGAACCACATCAGAATGAGAACAGAGAGCAAAGAAGGGAAAGATAGATATACAAAGAGAAGCATCTAAAAAAAAACCCACACCAAAAAAACTCAAACAAAGCCAGAAGTTTAAAGATTCAAATATTTAAATTAAGGAAAACTGAAAGGGTAAAGGCTCATGTACGTAAAAGGCTTAAAAAAAGAAAAAAGGCAATAATCCATTCACTACGCCAAATGACAAAAGAAGAGAAAGAATGACCTTAACAATAAGAGAAACTGGAATTAGATTTTGATAACAACTTTGTAATGGTAAAGAACAGCTTGACAAGAAAGACTGTGGAGCCTACATCACTGGATGGTTTTAAAAACAGATTAAATCAACAGTTGCTAGGAGTCATGCAGGCTCAGTTGATACCAGCGATATTCAAGAAGATTCCTTGAGGTGCCTTCTCATCCTGTGTTTGCATGACTACATGACTGAGTGACCATCATGAAAGCTGTGAATATGGTATGACTGTCTACAACAGAAAAATGGATCAGGAAGCAAATTTAACAGGAAAAGCAAGTCTGCTTACTGTGGTGGAATTAATCACAACCACAGTGAGTCAAAATGTAACTTGGCACATTCATGGCAAATCACTATACAAACACTTCTGCTAAGAAACCTTGATAAATCTCCCTCATGGAAGTTTGAAAATCATTGGTTTTCACAGTCTGTAAGAGTTTACTAAGAAAAGAATCTCAGTGAGAAGGTTATGTTTTCTTACACTCCAACTTTCTTATGGTGACCACTGATAAAACACTGAGCTAGATGAACCATATATCTGACCCAGAATGCTGACATTACCACAAAGCACCTTTCTGAGAGCATCTTTGATTTGCACAAAGACTCTGGTGAACAGTTCCAAATAAGGAATACATTAGCAGAAGAAAAGGTCTGTTCACAAACCATTCACAAACAAACAAACAAAAAGCAATGTGTGGGGAGTACATCTGCTGGATAATTTATTCACAATGAATTATTCAGCCAACTCTACTAAAGGACCTGCTTTTTTTCTAGTTATATAAAGTTTGGGGTTTTTTTTTATGACAACCATGGACACAAATGTTATCTCTGACTGATGCTTCTCTTACTGTCATGTTCTCTGTCTGGCCCATGAAGTCAATTCAGGAAGTACTTTGTTTTCTCACTGATCTTTTGATTCAGAGGTGAATGACAACTTTAACCATGCAGCTAGACCAAATGCCTCAGGATAGCAAGGGTAGGAGGAAAATAATATTTTTAAATTAGAAGGACAAAAATTGCCCACAGCCAAGTAATAGACTATCACATAAACAGAAACTTTGTCATGTGAAATAGTAGCATTCCAATTTCAGGACAAAAGCAAGATAAAGTTAAGGACATTTGAAAACAAAGGTTTGAGTAAAGTGACTCATGCACTGATAAACCAGATAAAAAGATAAAACACTGTGTAAAAAATAAAATGTAGCTATTATACACAACTCAACATTTTGTTGGCATTTATTTCTTCTTTTTAAAAAATATTTCCTTTTTCTTTCCTTTGTTGCACCCTCCTTTTCCCTTTTAGTTCGCAGGCCTTTGTTCTTTCCTTTTTAATGACTAACAGTGATTTAGTTATCTAGGTCATTCATTTACCTTAAACTGTTTGCTGTGGTGCAACAAATACCAATTGAAACTTAGAAAGTCCTGTTAACTTTGCTTACATTGTTGAAACTGGTTTTATAAAAATATGCCTTAAATATTTTTAATTGCTTAAAATGTTTTAGCTTTAAATTTGAAAATAAAATTAATATGAATTGTAAGAGTCAATGAGTTGCTAAAATGTGTGCAGTCTTTTTATTCATTAGGCACTGTGTTTTCACATTTCACTGTTAGCATAAGAAAACTCTAAAAATTCAATTAGTTGAATTAATGCAGTGTGCAACACAGCACACAGAAAAATTCCCTATCCTTGATGGCACATACCACTTTTGCCTTATTATGTTAGAGTCAAATTATGGCACAGCTTTTCTTATGCATTATTTTCAAATTTCTGTAAGGAGAGCGATGCTTGACAGCAGATACAAGGTGGTAAAGGGGTAAGTGGCTTGCATTTTGTTAAACAGGATTGAAGAACAAGGATATTTGAAGAAATATAAGATGATAGATAAACCCATATATTCACACCAACCATAAATGTTTATACGATCCATATAGAGAAGTCACCTCATTTTCTTCAAACAGCAGTGAGATTATATTCTGATTATGCTGGGCAGAATATGTATGTGATCATGCAATCTTCATTCAGATGTGGATTACTACAGTACACTATATTGACACTGCCGTAATCAGGACCTTGATGTTTAGGTAACAAAGGAAACCACCAACAGCTAGAGAGCTGGTGTGATGTGTTCTAAACAGCTTATCTCATCTCCCATTGTCCCACTGCCTTGTGGTTCCTTTTTGGTTTTTGTTTGTAGTCTTCAGCTATTCTGTTATCATTTACATATGTCTACAGAAACACATACATACAAGTATGCATCTCCACACACACACAAATATAAAATGCAGTTCAGTAGCTAGAGACTACCTGGTTTATGTTTGTACAATGCCTAACACAATGACCTTTGTGTATAAAACCATTTGAAATAGTAAATATTTCTGTTCTTTCACTCAGTACCTACCCTGTATAGGGTTTGTTATTGCAATGACCAGTGGATAAGACATTTTCTGGTGCCAGTTCCTGGCTTCAGCTTTCATAACTTTCAGAATACCTGTACGTGTTTAAGTTGACTTTCTGTCAAATATAGATTGCTTGAGTATACAAATAACATTTAATAAGCTTTCTCTTGAACTTCCAGACTACTTCGTGATCTCAGGACTTTGAAAATAATTAATTTTTCAGTTTGGCATTGTGATTCAGACCCTTGCGTGTGAGCCTTGTCCTTCAGTCTCTCTCCTTCAGATAAGCACCTTGATCACTGGGCAGTAGATGGAATACATCTATACAAGCTTCAGACAGCTAGAAATCCTAGCCATCAGTCTTCAGTGCATAAGGAAGTTCAACACTTCCAAGTAGCACTGGAACTGCTTTTGATCTGCAGTTGATCAGCACAAAAGCAATGAAACCAAACCTTTGTATTTTTAATACATCAGAGTACCACTTGCTGCTTAAATGGGTATAGACTTTGTTTCTGGAACTAATGTCACATAATAAGAAAGAGCTCTATAGGCTTTGTAATACACTGTACCCTGACATTTGGTCAGCTTTTTAATTTTTTCCGTAGAAGAAAGGGCTACTGGCTAGAGATCACTAAGCTTTTCTAAGCTGTGACAGTCTTCTAATTTTTTTGGTCAGCCTATGCCTGCTAGGGTTCCATGGCTTTCACGCATGTATACAGATGTGTCGAATGTAGATTAGGAATGTCTTCCATATTGGACAAATGCCATTATGTCTTCTGCAACTGCTAACTGCCACCAAATGAGTGTTCATGAGAATGGTAAAAAATAGTAAATGCATTCTCATGTGTAGGGAACCTTTTCTTAATGGGTTTTAGAAATAGAAGATAGATTTTTCCTGTATACTTACTTCATTTCCCATCAGCATATTTATTAGTTCCAAACGCCTCACCTTTTACTGAATCTGGTAACACTGACACAATGTTGTCTTTGTGTTTCCCTTTGCCTTTAGTGTATAGATTACAAGATGCATTCTGCTTCATTTTTGTTTCCCTTGGAAATGCTCCTTTGCACTTTGTTGCACTAATTCACAGGCAGCTTGAAAGCATACTGTCTTACATATAACACTCTCAGCCAAATACCTGAATACGATGTGAGTTACCTGGGAATAAATAATGGTGAAATGACACCACAAGTACTCAGTAAGTTGTCTGTCTTTGATATCACCTCCCATTCCACAGATGTCCTCTGCTTCCATTGCAGTCTTCTCTATTGCACCTCCTGCCTATATTCCCAGATATATATCCTCTATTCTTCCCCTTACACAAATAGTAGATTGAATTGCTGTCCTTCCCTGGTGCTAAACAGAACAATACTGCTTTTCTTTGATGCTTACTTGTTAATATGGGCATGCCCTTGTTTCTCCCCTTTTACCTAATCCGTTAGTAATACCTCCGAAGGATATTTTTCCCTCCAGCTGCAGTGGGGTCCTTGGGAGTTATCTTGCACTAGAAGTCCCACTGTTCTACAGCTGCAGGTGAATGCAGTACATACAGACACATAAAAGTGCACACACACATATCCAAACAAAAGAGCAAGCCCAAATATACTCATATATTTAATATTTATGGTTTCCAAGGGCTGAGAGGTCTGGTCATCTGGAATTTATTTGAATGGAAAAATTTATTGGACATGTTCAGTGACAGTTTTGCACGAGAACATTTCATTTAAATTAATCCAAATCTCAAAGGATAAGATCTTACCTCTAACCTAATATCAGAGGCTGACAGTATCACAAAAAGTAATTAGAATGCCAGTAACCTACCTTCTTTTTTTTTTCAATACACATATTTTAACTTGATCATGTCCTTGGTCATTAGATAGCCATACAGAAAAACATTCTGCCTAATGAATTTCCAACTAAATACAATTGTTGTGCATGAATTTAGTTAATAAATTGGTTATTTAGAATCCAGAATGAATAGGATTTCTTATGTTCTCCATGATTAATACAGGTCCCAACTCAAAAGAGCAGTAGAATGAAATGGCAAGCTGTAACGTTGGGTCTTTAACATACCACATCATTTGGGGAAAAAAAGAGAATTAAAATTCTTTGTCTTTTGCAGTTGAAGATTGAGTTGAGAAGCTTCACTGACTGAATTTCCTACATCAAGAGACTGGCACAGTATGTAATAACTAACAGAGATGAGGAAGTTTGGTGTAATAGAGGCTGAGACCTATAACTTGTTCCCTGTCAAAACAAGCCATGCTATACCAGCAGACAAACCATTTGCTTTAATAGGTGATGTTTCTATGAATTTGTGTATTCTTAAACCACTGGTCATTCTGTTTTGTTTTCTACTGATGGCTCTGAAATGAAAGTGAAACACAGAAAAAGTAAATGAAAATGCTAAGAAAATTAGCAACCCATTGTCATTTTGAAGGGAGCATAAGTCATGAAGCATAAGACTAGAGAGCATGTAGTATGCAAAATGAGATGATCCAGAAATAAACAGTGATTTAGGCCAATTTCAAACCCAGAACATGCAGCATGAGTGGCTTTTTCAAAAGACATCCTAGAGCCATTCAAGAACTGCAGTAAGAACATGCTGCATCAGTCTACAGGAAACAAACAGGGTCAGGTAGACAGAAATGCAGAAGGCATTTGAGGACTACGCTTTTACAGTCCTACAAGGCAAGTGATTGTTGATTCTTCAAGAATTTGGGCACATGCAGATGTCCCATTTTCTTTTTCTGCAAAACAACTTCTACATGGAAGGATAAATCAAGAGAATTTCAGATTCATCACTTTGCAGAAATGTTCAAGGACTATGCTGTAACATCTCTAAAACTGTTTAGTTTAGAAAACAATTGAGAAGTGTCATTTGCATGTTTTTACAAGTGAAAGGAAAGAGCCTTAAAATGAAGTCTGATTTAGAACCTCAGAAGAACTGGGAAAAAAATACTTCAGAATGAAAACGTTGTAAAATTCAGCTGTTCTAAGAAAATGCAATGTGGAGATCCTTGATAAATCCTAGATAATACTGAGGTACTGAGAACAAAAAAATACATGTCCTATGCAGAAAAATTTGCAAATTTTAAGAAAGAGAGTCTTAAATTGCTTTAATAATAACAGAAAAGAGTTAGCACAGCACTAAATCAGCCCTAAGACTCCTAAACTCAGTCCTCCACAATTTGAAAACACACCTGAGAAATAATTTCCAGAGGTGCTTTTCTGCTGAAAAAGAAGGAATAAATATTTTCAGGGCCACATCAAGATGACCAAATACATAAATAAATTTTAAAATCAGATTAACTGTATTGGATCAGAGACTCTGTTAATCACAGGCTATTAAATCAGCTTAGCTCACAAATGGATGACTACATTGTGCATTTCTTTAGATGAACACCACCTTACACGTTTCACAAGCTTAACAAATTTTTACCTTCAACATAATACAAAAATCTGATGATCTTTCATGAAAGTTTACCTTCACTTCAGTTAACTGTCAGTTACCTCATGATAAGAATGTGCAAACTAATTCTTATCATGACTCAGCTTCTGCATGATGTAATTTTTTATCCCACAGCAGCTTGTTGCTGTGTCAGTGCCCTAACACAGGATGGATCAAATGAGTGTCAGGGACATCACAAAGCATGATAATGTCCACCTTGAGTATGGAAGTGCTGAGCTATTTTGCTGCTATTAAGCAGGAAAGACTGTCAATATGCATACAGAAGGAAATAGAGATTATTATTCCAGCTACTCCTATAAAGGTCTTAGGATGTTATTCAAACAGAAAATATACATTATCTCCCAGGTTTACTTACTATGAAGCACTGAAACATGGTTTGGTAACACAGTTGTAATTTGTGTACACTTCATTTCAGAGAGAGAAAGAAAGCAGTGAGAAGGAATTTGGCAATACAACTTTAAATATTGTATAATCCTTGTAGTCAGCTATCTCTGTTGGCAGCCAAAGAGAAGGCCTAAAGTTAGAAACCTCAGCAAAGGGCATTTACAAATATTTAATAAAGGCAGTTACTTGGAATACAACTCTGCTGTTGTGATGTCCCCACAGACTTCAGGTTACAGAGACAAGGGAAGGGAAGTGCCCCATCTCCCAGACTGCGACCCACTCTTCTTTTCTTCTTCTTGGGAATATAATTAGCTTCTTCTCCTCTACACTTCCAGCCCAGTCTATTGGACTGGACAGCTCTGCACTATGTCTCTTTCTTCATCTGAAGCTTCTTGACTTCTTTCTCTCTGTACTCAATCCTCAACAGACCTAACTCCTTTGATGATATTATGAGTTGACAGCCAGACTGCAAATAAGAAGAAAGAAGACTACTGACAAACTGGCTTTTTTTTTTTCCTCCTCAGAAAAATATATGTGTCATCAGTGGTTTTGATGCCAAAATTCTTGTGCAATGAACACAACTGGCATGAACACTTGGATGCCTCCCAAATGCAGATGGAAATGTCAAAGAAATGATGAAGGTAATATTTTCATGAACTGAATTATTCCATAACCAGTATCTGCCCCAGAAGAAGAAAAGAAGAGTCTTCCTTAGCTAAAAAATAAAAAAAATGACATAGGTAGATCATGACCCCCGACAAGTACTCAAAGTCAGCTGGTGAAAAGAGGTTTTAAAACAACAACAACAAGGCAGCTAGCAAGCCCAGAAATTATAAGAGCATTCAGTAAAATGTATGGATAGAGCAGAGAAACAACTTGAAAGTCAGGTGTCACAAGGATCAGAATACTTGTAAAGTACAGAAAAAAGAGTAAAGAATTATTGTTTTGTACTTGACTGTGCTGGAGACTTCTTGTGTGACTATGGCCATCTGACAATGCAAGCAGGGACATCTCAGATAGAAAGAACAGCATAAATGGAAAGCAAACACAGAAATAATCCTGCTTTGGATATTATCCATGAAATGGCTTGGGTTCGGTTTTTTTCTTCATAAGGATTAATGTACAACATTACATTAACCTGGTAAATCTAAGTTATTTGTTAGCCTTTAAGCCTACCAAACAGGACTAATTGAATTCTTATTGGTACTTCACAATTTTTCTTTCAATCACTGGGCCTGATGTGTGAACATGGTGTCTGTTAAAAAACTATGGTAAACATGAAAAATAAATCTACACATTTACTTGAGTCTGGAGATCATAGCCATCAAATTGTATGCTGAATGTAACAGAAGATAAATGACATGGAATTACAAACCTTGGCTGAGTATCAGAATTTGAAAAGTGGAAAAAATTTAAAACCTCTGCCTCACCAGGAGGACACAAGCAGGAGAACAAGAGTGAAAGATAGGGAAAGATTTTTCATGTTTTCTTTCTACAAAATAGGAAATCACTATGAATATTTTCAAACTCTTTGATGCAAAATCTGTTCTGTGCCTGATTAAGAAAATTGTAGAAGATCATGGCCCACAAATCAAACCTGTACTTCTATAAATCTTGTAACTTTAATGTGAAATCAGAGTTACACAATTCATGAATCCAACTAAGAAAGATGTGCCATTGAACATTACAACCTTGGGCCTTGACTGTCATTCTGCTTCATTTCTCAGTTTACCCTTGTTAAGAAACTGAATGACACTGGTACAGGAATAAAAAATGGAAAGAGATTCAAAGCAATTAGGTGTAGAGAAAAATAACAGCAGCTTGTATCTTTGGTTGGGAGAGATAGAAAGCAGAAAATAAAAACCCAAGTGCTTGAATGGTCAGAAAGACAAGTGTGTAATGGGGAAGCTGATACCAAACAAATATATTTTCTCTTATTTTAAGGGCATGTGTGCTGTCAGGTAAGGAGAAAACAGGATTAAAAATAGAATGATGCATACACAGCACCACTTAGATGTACAGTTAACAGCACACAGTACAGATAGCTGCATGGATGTTTGGGTGTAACTCAGCTTCAGAAGAGATCTCCTTTGCCTATAACAAAGCAGATACCCTAGCTCGTGTCACCCAAGGGCAGACACCAGATTTAGGTGTTTAATCTGTGAAGAAAATTTCACCCTTTGTGTATACTGATGTTCTTCTATTCCAGCAACTGAAATCTTGTCAAGAAGAGTTTTGTAATAACTGTGTTAAGAACATATTGCTCTAAGCGGTTTAATAAGACATGAAGAATTTGTTATGGACAGAGTTTAAACAGTGAAGGAATGACACAGAAAAACAGTTTGTAAGAGACAGCTCCTGGTTTTTACCTTGGGCAGAAGGGTTTGGAAAGAAAATGAATTTTAAGTTGCTTTCTACCTCCTTTTTGAATGTGAGGGGTGACCAAATAATGGTGACATTTGTTTGTGTTTACATCAGTTTTCATCAGTTACCTCTATGCCAATTTAGTATTCTCTAGCCATCAAGCCTTCTGTTCTATCTCAAGACCTTAGCCCTGGAAAAATATCCTCAATGCTTGGCAGCACCATGTATTTGCATACCAGAAGACATGTGGATGAATGGCATAAGGAAAAGACATGGATGAAGAAAATGATGAACACAAGGTATAGCTGGGTTCTATTCTGCACGTCACTTTCAGCAGTGAGCAAAACACTTTTTCTCCTTTAAAAGAGAGCTGTTGTCCCCCAAACATGTTTAAGAGTGGTAATATATTAAAAATTTTGTAGGAACATAAAGCACTGTTTTAAAGGGCTTTTAAAAATGCTTCTCTCAAATCACTTTGGTGCTATTCAATTTTTCTCTCATCACAAATGTAAGGTAAACTATAATGTCTGCTTAGACAAAAAACATGAGGCCAGTTTTTAGGAGTTGCTGGACCCATAACCCAGCCAAGGTGAGGCTGCCATAGCTCCATGCCCCAAGTCCCATGGGTAGTGAAGCTGAGCAGGTGTTCCCTGCAAACATCTCCCACCATAATTCACTGTACACATACACACGTCTGGACACACAGAGAAGCAAAGACAGGGCACAGCACTCATACAAATACAGCACCAACAGCTTCATCTTGTTCCCCTCTCTGGCTGATCATGGTAATAGCCTGTTAGTGGAAAGCATATATATACAGCATGGATCCCTCCAATAGCTGGCTTTAGACACACTATCAGGTAGTCAGCCCTGGACCCTCCATCTCCTCACCTGGTGGCACTTAGGCATGAAAACCCACAGGCACACAGCCTCATGGCAGCTGGTGGTACTCACACCTATACACACACACACACATACATGCACAGACCCACATCCTAAGGCCCCCTGCAGTAACTGGCTTATAGACATCCAGTTTACCTAGTAGCTGGCTCCCTTGGCACTCTGGTCTCCTCCTGAACTGACATGCAAAAAACCCCTCTCTGGTATCTGATTCAGACTATGGCTTTACCAGTGGCCAACCCCAGATCTCAAAATCTCTTCAACTCTGAACCTCCTGGACCATGTAGCTGACAACTTGCAGGCACTCTGGTCTCCCTACTCTCTGTTCCAGACTCACAGCTGCTCCAGTACTTGGTTCCCAAGCCTCTTACTCTACTAGGTGGCTAGGCTAGCTTGATGCTTTCTAGTGATTTCACCCTAACAAATGTGCTTTCATTATACACATGCAGTTGTTTTCTCCAGCTGCTGGCACACTGGCATATAGCTCCCCATGATCTGTGGTCCTACTCCCATTGCTGGCCCTCAGTCTCCCATGTTCTCACATGTACACAGAACAGAGTCCCCTCAACCTGGAAAACAGTCAAAAGTGGAGTTTAATGAGAAAATAGGAGAGATTGTGCTGACCAGGCACAGGGCATTGCCTATTGTCTGGTAGACATACATACTGACCAACCCTATTTACGTAAGACAAATCTTTTTTGTCTTTTTCACCTCTATGTTCCCTTGCTTTGCTATTCCCCAAACCACTCTGATCCTTTCCTTTCCCCGCCTTTGGTTCCTGCCCTAAACTTCCCATGATAAGTTGGTACAATCCTAAATGCTCTCCCCTGGCAATTCACAAAGAGTCCCTGACTCAGTGGCAGTTCATGAGGTGCCCTGGGGAGAGCGTCTTCACTAGCTCGTCATGGTGAGCCTCATCCTGGTAATGGGGCTGATCACCTTCATGATGGATCAGGGCAGTTGCTTAGGTTCGTTCTTCTGACTGGGGTACTGGGTTTCTTCCACTTGCCCTTGTGCCTCAGGGACCCTCTGTGTCAGTGAAGATGAGCTTTTAGTCACATAACCTAACACAAGACACCTTCTTCATCTTTTTGTTTGTTTATTTTTTGTTGAATAACTTGCAGGTTGCAGCATTCTGGCTTCCATCTGACTGATTTGTGAGAGCAGCTGCTCCTAACTCCAGATTACAGTCCTGATTTCACTGAAATCAATAGGACTTTGGCCACTGACTTCAGTGGACTTTTGAATAAGTATAGGCTGGCATGCTTGCAGAGTATCCATTGGCCTAGATCTCACCTCCTTTCAGCAAGAGACACAGAGTTACAGGAGAAACAACTCACATAGAAAATCTCTTTGTTTGTGCTTTGTTAAATTAGAAGGAGGAAAACTGGCCATTCCAACTTCACAGCTAGGTCTACTACTTTTACAGTAATCTCCATCATTTCCCCCATTTTCTTAATTTTCTGCAAGCCTTACCTTTTCAATTATCTGTTCATTTCAGGATAAGAAGTATCATTATGAGCTTTTGCATGTGGCTGTATATCACTTAGCATCCCCATAGCTCTTCACGCCTCTGTAGTATCCAAATGACTAGGAAAACTGGCAAGGGAAAGTTCCAGAAAAGTTTTTAGCTGCTGAAATTAACAAAATTATGGATTGACTTTATTGTAAATAAACAGATGAATGTCATAGTAGCAGGCAATTTCTCAGTCTTTTATTGCTATTTAGACTATGCCCCTTCACGCTGAAAAGAGATCTGAAAGAAACATGCAGCATATTTTATTAGCAAGTCTCTTTTATTCCACAGGAAAACTATCAAGAGACTAGGTCTACTGTATGAGTCTATCCAAATATTTTAATAAGACCCTGCTCAGCACTTTCCTAAAATGAAGACAGAGGGATTTTGGCTGAGTCCAAATTATGATCAGGAAGTTCCTCCGTGAACAGAAGCAAGAGTGCTGATAGAGGCTGATGGCTGACTGAGACTGGAGACTCACAATGCTGCAGCAATTTCTGGCCCTTCTCCAGCTTTGAGGAGAGAATCTGCCAACTTGGCAGGCTGGAGAACTCACTGTGGCAATTTTGCAAATGGGAGAAATGGTCCAAAGAGGAGCTGCAACACTATATAAACTGCCCCAAACTGATGACAGGTACTTCTACTTCAAAGAATCTGGCCAAGAACTGAGTGAATCACTGTGTCCAGCTGAAGATGGACAGTGTATTTATGGAATACCTGTGAGCATTCACTGTGCAGCTACAGCCAAATTGTTAATGTGACTGTGGCTTCCAGCTGAACTTGTTGAAAAGTACAATGTCTGTGATTTTCCGGACTTTAGAGCCTGGAAGTTCCTTTGGATTACTATAAATGTGAGGTCACCAAAACAAGATGCCTAGATTTTTTAAAGCAGGGGTTGGAGCTGATTCATATTTGTTTGTTTTAAAGGCAATCTAATTTCTAGAAGTCTTTACTGTACTATACCACACTATCACTTACATTAAAATCTCTAGTAAGTTTTTTAGAATTTGGAGGACACTCTTTCTCAGTCCTGTAAATAAGAAAAACTATTATCAAAAGCCTGTGACAGCCTTTCTCCTATCTAAATCTTTCTGATACTTTTCTATGATCCATCGCAAGCAGCGAGATGGATTTGATGCATTCAGAAAAAATTTCAAGCTCAAACAAGCATGATAACTTTGGCTAATTTGTCCTGTTGAATTCAGCAAGACCTACATTACTTGACCATAAATCCCTCTAAAACCACTTCAGACAGATTTCAAATATGAGATAAAAGAGTTTTCTTTGGCTATTTCTTGAAGTTTCACAAAGAGGAGGAAAAAAGGCCCCAGAAAATTTCTGCTTAATTAATCAGAAAATAATGCAATTAATGTCTCACTGACTCTTGGATAGTCAGAAGGTCAATACTCAACATTACCTTGGTCTTCCAGTTAGACTAAGTTGGTTTTACCCACATAATCAGCAAATCTTCTGTAACAATGAGACCTCATGACATGCATTATGGAGCCTGTGGTTTGTATATTAAATTTGCAAGTGTTCAGGAATTTATGTTCATTTTTCCTAACAATTTCATGTGTTTACTAAACTTGCATGTCTTTTTTATCTGAATTTATATCTGTTGCTTGAAAGTCTGGGCTACCTAGAGTATAATATATGACTTTTCTTAATAGAGTAGTATTCACAAAACTCCTTTAAGTGCTATGTCGATTCTATTAAAGAAGAAAATAAAATATTGCTGTTATCACTTATAGCACTTTTCAACAGCACTGAAGAGATTGATACATGAGTTCATTCAAGCTGTTAAGCATAGCCTATCCTACTCCAGTCAAATTCCTTCATACATATTTTTCTTACTTATAGTATGCTCACTTCCTCATAGGACCTCAAGGTCACTTTTGCTACTGTTTATTTCTTTTCGTGAGAGTAAGATTATTCTGCAATATACTTCCTGTTTATCTACAAGCTCACTGTTATAAAAAGTTGTTGTCATTTGTTATTTTTTTCTTTGACCTAAAAATTGTGAGAAATAGAAACTCCTGCTGCAAGTGAGTGGCTGACATTCCAGTACCTTCAGCTGGAGAGAATTTGAGATGTAAAGGCAACCTGCACGGGCCCTTGTGAAAAGCAGAATAATAACATCCAGAGGGAGAGAGAATGAAGGAGAGCACATTCAAAGCTTTCTGAAGAGGTTTAGCACACTTAGCAACCCTATATACATAATTTAATTTCCCCACAGGGCTATATTCCATAACTCAGCACGGTATACTATGCAACAAAAGAAGCACCAACCAAACAGTCTGGTGCCCTGTTTAAAAAAAAAACCACCCAACTTTATTGGAATTTGTGTATTTATAATACAACCCTCTGCAGTGATAAGGAGACAAAAAATTGCAAGTCTTACCTGAACACAGAATACATTGCTACAACTGTAGATCTGAGCTATGGCAAGGGCAAGCTAGCATGAGCTGTCTCAAAGCAACAAGAGGCATAAGGTGGAGTCAGTATGTCCTATTTCTATTGAATGCAGCAATCTGAAAAAAATGACTGTGTGTGTGTGGTGAGTGTGTCAGGAAGTAGCAGCAGATGAAAGAAGCAAAGAAGAGAGAGGTTTAACGTGGCTTGGCATCAAAACATGTCATTATGTGTCTAGTATATTGCATTATATATAATTATTATGAAAAATGTTCCAGGGCAGAAGAACTTCTGTTCTGATGGACCTTTGACCTACTTGGCTCTGCATGATTAAATTGGAAGAACTTATAGATTTTAAACATGGTGCTGATATTTGTTTTTTTTTTTTTCCTGCAGTAGCAGCACGTGAAGCATCTCTATGTTTGGTTTGGTTGGGGTTTTTTTTCTTGTATATTAAGTAATGTTTAATATTATTCAAGCTAATTATTTATTTTGCTCCATTAACTTGGAATATACAAGGGGTTGAGGCTTCTTACATTGAGGCTTCTTACATCTTATATGCAACATAAACAAGCATTAATTGCTTTCAAAGCCCACTAAGAAAAAATCTGTTAGGAGAGTCTGGAGCAAAGAAATTTTTCTAAGTAGTAAGGTTCACACATAAGAAGTGTGATTGCGAAGCTCTGCTCCCTGAAACACTGGGTCATTCATTCCCAAAAGGAAGACTTTGCCATGACTTATCCCACCCTCAAATCTTCCTTTAAACTCTGACTTAGCTGTGAGCAAATTTGTAAAGAGCTCTTGGCTGCTTTTGAATGAAAATCTGTGATGTCCACTGTTCGGAAGCTGGCAACAATGAAAGCCATCATGCTGTTTTTCATCTGAGTGCAGGTTTCCCGGACATTCTTTATGTTCCCTTTAAAAAGCAAACCTATAAATATGACTTTGGTGGCAGACAAATACACACAGCAGACAAATGTGTCCCCTCACTAATGGTTTGATAAATCTGTGAGATTTTTTGTGACATAATTACAGCTTGGTCAGCCCCTGCTATCATGCATCAGTGTTTGTGCCCTGTGTGTTTTAGCAAAGCCTTTGAGAAAACTGCAGACCTGTAAATCACCTGCTAACTAGGGCTGTAGCAAATTGTTCCTCAGAGTTATGAACTCCATCAAACTAGAGTAACAAAGCTCACAAGAGATACCAACAAGGTTCTGAGTCTATTTGGCTGGGACAGATTGAGGAATAGCTAGCTGCAAGTGGAACAGATAAAGATGGTGAAAAGCTGTTGTATGGGTAATTTGCTGACTTAATTAAACCTTTGCAGGTTATAATATTCAATAAAAACATGCTCCCATATAAAGTTCATCATAAGTGTGGTTTTAATGAGGAATGTATACACAAAATAACACACAGGCTGGCATAAAAAGAACATGTAATCATGCTTAAATTTCCATGATAATTACAATATTTTTGGAGATTCAGAGCACTACCTGACAGAGCTTTTTCAAGTGTTTGTTTTATTTCTGAAGACAATCACATTTGCAGTGTTGATTAAGGGGAAGCTTTTCAGATTTACTGACTTGTGTAAAAGGAGAATTATTATGCTATTTTAAGGTTAAATATTAAATCACTTTTGAAGAGCTCAGTACAATCTTCTTCAATAGAGTGGTGGTTACACTAGCAGTGAGTTTGGATTTGTTTTACGTCCATTACACAATTTATGTCAAAGTAGCTGTATATAAGAGGACATATAGTGATGATTTCTACCTATTTCTTACTGGTACAGAGTCGTTTTCCCAGCCATCTTTTCACTAGACTAGTTCATACTTTTCTTGCAGGGTCCCTGAGTAGAATGTAGTCAAAAGCCTTTCCAAAAGCAGCAATAGAAAGATTTTTTCTCAAACCCTCTGCTGTTTCTTTTAAAACACTGTTTATAGTCACATCCCCTCCCTCCAGTGGCCCCTCATCAAGGAATGGCATCTACTTCCCCAGATCATAGGAGACTTATGCAGAAGAGGTTTTCCCTGTGCTCTTTCCACTCTTTCATAGCTAATCAACAACCACTCACTGCCTAGCTATTTGTGTTAGATGTGCTATATAACTGTGGCACAAAGCCTTTCATTTGTGTTCTTACTAATGCTATTTGTAGACTGTGGATTGTAGCTGCTGCCTCTGATCTTCCACTGTCTTTTAAAAATGAATAAAAAAAAAAAAGAGAAGCAATTATTGGCACTGTTCAAAGAGCTTTCCCTGTTCTGCTCTCAGGAAGGCAGCCTTTGTACAAAGCCAGTGGAGTTGTGCCCATTCACAGCAGGGCTGAATTTGGCCTGAAATGTTTCTCTAGTAAACAGCACAGGCATCCTCTCATCAATTGTGAAAGGTAGTGGTGTGGCTAGTCTCTGCATCGGAGATGAGTCAAGACTGCAGTCCCTGTCTTCCACCTCTCAGATAGCTATTTGAATTAATGCACAAATATTGCCCTTCAGATGGACAAAGTAATGCCCAGCCTTCCCATGGAGTGCAAATAGAATGAGCCAAAAGGGCTGTATGAAATACAGGCTTATATGTAGGTGATTTTGATCAACACAATAAAGTTGTCACCATGCTGATGGCTTGTAGCATCTAGAAGAGCTTCAGTGTAAGTTAGATCAGATACTCAACAAGAAGTAACCAAAATGAGATTAACAGAATGGGAGGAAAAGGGGGTCTGTGCAAGTCGTGAGAGAAGCAGAGAGCAAACAAGGAGAGTGACTAGACAGAGGTTGATCGATGTGAAAGAGCTATTTTCCTTACTATTTGCCTTTTTTTTTTTTTTTTTTTTTTTTGGCTTTTTAAGAAATGGTGTGATGTTTTTGAGA